>UELV01178283.1:0-26313 GCA_900490015.1 Megastigmus stigmatizans | reverse complement strand
TATATATATATATATATATATATGTATTCTTCATGGCAGCGAGCCTCGAGTGCCAGCTCGGGCCATAATAGGTCGTCGCTGAGGTCGTCTGGCTGGGCTGGCTGCGGTGGCGGAGGCGAACGGTCAGCTGGAGGCGGTCGAGGGTCTGAGGCCTCCAGATAGGCTGGTTTGAGGTTGTCGGTCGAGACGGTTTTCTCGGCGCCGTTGAAGTCCAGGACGAAGATCCTGGCGTTGATGCGGCAGACGATGCGATGAGGGTCTGTATACGGCTGCTCCAGAGGCTTCCGGATTTTGTCCAGCCTGCAGAAGACGTGCGTGCAGGTCTGGAGGTCCCGGTGGGTGAAGGGGCGCCGAAAAATTCGCCGGGAACACGCAGTGTGGTCCCGTACAGCATTTCTGCTGGAGAGGCGAGCAGGTCCTCCTTGAAGGCTGTGCGGAGGCCGAGCAGCACCGTGGGCAGGGCGTCTGGCCACGGTGTCTGCGGTGAGCACTTGAGGGCTGCCTTGAGCGTGCGGTGAAGGCGTTCCACAAGGCCGTTGGACTGCAGATGGCATGGTGTCGTGTGCGTGTGCTTCATCCCGACGAGCTTTGCCAGCTCGGTGAAGAGGCTTCCCTCAAACTGTGCGCCTTGATCGGAGGTGATGGTGAGCGGAGACCCGTAGACGCAGATCCACTCGTTGTAGAGCGCCCCAGCGATGGTCTCGGCTCGTTTGTCTGGCAAAGGGATAGCGAGAGGCCAACGAGAGAAGCGGTCGACTACGGTGAGGCACTGCGACATGCCCTTGGACAGCGGAAGCTGAACGAGGTCCACGTGTATATGGCAGAACCTGCCATCGGGCGCGTCGAAGCGCTGGAACGCTGACCTGTTATAGCGATGGACCTGGCTTCGTTGGCACGACTGGCACTGGCGTGACCAGGCGAGGGCGTCCTTGCGGATGCGGGGCCAGAAGAACTTCTCCACTAGAGTTCGTGCTGAGGCTCGCCCGCTTGGGTGCGAGAGGCCGTGTACCACGTCGAAGGCCCTCCTGCGAAGCGACGGCGGCAGGTAGGGGCGAATGGTGTTGCCCTCGAGGATGCAGTAGAGCGGGTGGTTCTCCACTGTGAGCTGCTGGAGCTGAAGGCGAGGATGCTCACGGAGATGCCGAACCTCTTGATCGGACGCCTGCGCCTCGCTGATGGCCTTGGCATCCAGGCTGGTCGGCATCGAGACCGTGTGGATCCTGGAGAGGGCGTCCGCGACCACGTTGTCCTCGCCTCGCACGTACTCGAATCGAGCGCTGAGCTGATGGATGTAGTCGAGGTGTCGCTGCTGCCTCGGCGATGCCTTATCTGCGCTCTGTCGTCCAGCGTAGATCAGTAGCTTGTGGTCCTCACGGCGAACGGCTGGCTCTCAAGAAGTCTCCGGAAGTACTTGGCGGCAGCGTAGACGGCGAGCAGCTCCCGGTCATATGTGCTGTACCTTGTCTCCGATGATAAGAACTTCCTAGAAAAGAAAGCCAGAGGACTCCAGGTCCTGTCCGGCTGCTGCTGGTCGAGGACTGCGCCGATTGCGGTGCTAGAAGCGTCGGTGCTCAGTCTGAGAGGCGCCATTGGGAGCAGGAAGGTCGTTGCGACGGCGTCGACGATGCTCCTCTTGCAGCGGACGAATGACTCCACAGCTGTGGCCGTCCAAGCGATTGGGTGCCTCTTCGGCCTGGCCTTCAGGAGGTCGTTGAGCGGCGCCTGCAGCTCGGCCGCGTGCGGGAAGCAGCCGCGATAATAGTTGATGGTCCCGAGGAAGCGTCTCAGCTGCGGTGAGTCCTTCGGCTGCGGGAAGTCGCGGATGGCCTGCACCTTTGGCTCCGGTGGCTTGAAACCTGCTGCGGAGACGCGGTAGCCCGCGAAGGTGACCTCCATTACCCCCAGGGTATACTTACCGATGTTCAGTCGCAGCTTGGCATCGCGCAGAGTCGTGAACAGCTGCTCCAGGTGCTGTAGGTGCTCCGCGTGTGAGGCGGAGAAGACGATGCAGTCGTCCACGTAGCATCGGACGAAGGACAGCTTCCTTAGGAGGTGGCTCATGACTCGCTGCAGCATCTGCGCGGAGTTGCGCAGGCCGAGGGGCACCCCCACGAACTCAAATAGTCCGAACGGCGTAGCGACTGCAGTTTTCGGCACGTCCTCCACGGCGACGGGTATCTGGAAGAACGCTTTACTCAGATCCACGACGGAAAAGACCTCTCCGCTGCACTCCTGCAGGAGGTCTTAGATGATGGGCAGTGGATACCGATCGGCCACTGTGCACTCGTTGAGGCGAAGATAATCGCCGGTGACGCGCCATCCTCCTGGCTTCGGGACCATGTGAAGCGGACTGGCCCATGAGCTCGCCGACGGCCGTATCACCCCTTAGACGAGTAAGGCGGCGAATTCCTCCTTGACGGCTGCGAGGCGCTCACCCACGAGTCGGCGCGGGCGCGCAAACACCGAGGGTCCGGCTGTCGTGATCTGACGGCGAACGGGCAGATCAGGTAGAGTGGCTGCGGCTCTGGGCGGCAGCGTCAGCTCCTCGAAGCGCTGCAGCAGCGTCACGTAGCGGTGGCGTTCGGAACTCTTAGCGCAGCAGGCATCTGCTGCTGTGGTAACGCTATGCAGCGACGCGATGCCTAGCGTACCGACGACCGCGACGTCTGGCGTGGCCCCAATCAGCTTGCGCGACTTGAGGTCCGGCAGCAACCCGAAGTGCGCCAAGAAGTCCGCCTCAAGTATCGGCGTGTCGATCCCTGGTCCACCAGTTTGTCGGCGGACTTGGCTAGCTCCTCGAGCCCCGCGGTCTTGATGACGCACAAGATCCGGCGCGCTTGCTGGGGCAGTAGGTCCAGCCACTTGACCCGCAGGACTTCGTCCGACACGCGGTCTCCCGCGAGTAAACGCATGTGACGGAAGAGCTGGGACGGCTTCTGGTCGCCCAGCTCGAGCCCGGTGAGCAGCGTATGCATTTGGCAGTCCGCTGAATCGGTCAACCAGCTCAAAATCGCGGGCTTGAGCGCACTGTACCTGTCGGTATCCGGTGGTGATCTCAGGACATCCGCGACGTCGCACACGATGTCCGGGTCGAGGGCGGTCACGACGAGGCCGTATCGTGTTGCGTCTGCGGTGATCCGGTGAGCGTGGAAGGCCGCTTCCATCTCGACGATCCACAGATCGGGGTGCGTCTTCCAGAGCGGTGACAGGCGGCACAGCGTCACCGCTCCCACCTCAGCTGTGGCGGAAGAGGTTTCGTTACGACGGTCGTCGTCGCGCGTGGTGATGTCTGGGGCCAGGGTCACGTCGTCAGGGTACGCCATCGCCATTGTTGTCGAAAAGTCTCAGGGTCGGATAGAACTGAGCGAAGGAGAAGTCCACTCGCGTCCCGTCGGCGGGAATCACGTCGGGGTCACCAATGTAGCGCGCTGCCCAAGGCGAGACGCGCTATTTCGCGTAACCCTAAGACGGGAGGATGCGGGGAAGAGAAACAAGGTGAACACGTTGAATCAGGTAAGTATGGTTTTTATTCGTAGGCTCCTTTATACAGTCGAGCGGAATGGCGGACGGCTGTCCTTCCAACTCAATGGCATGGAGCGTACTGGCGGAAGCAAGAGCGGCGCTTTCTTCTTGCCATGTGGCCTAGAATAGGGGGCGCGGTCGGATCGGCTGCTTCTGACGGTGGCGCCGAAGAAGAGCTGGTGGTGTGGTGTGGACCCCCACATATGTACATCTCTCTATATCACTTGACTTAACAGTATATACAACACTCTGCTACTCATTTTGGTAGGAATATTTTCAATTCGTTATCGATTGTGACTAATAAGAAGAAACCATATTTCGCTTTTCACTTTTTATAGATGTAATATTATAAGTGTTTGCTTCTACTGGAGAGACGCCGGATCGGGTATGTGAAATAACCATCAACAATTTGCGAGAGAATTAAATTTATTGAACAGAAGAATGATTGAATACAAACGTATATAAACCAATGTAAATATAAGGGAAATACAAAACTAATTTATGCGTCCTAGAATGTGTCCACACTGCCGAGTGAGGAATGCCGCCCGCCGTGACACGTGACTGCCACGCTGCTTGTGCGTGTCCTCAATTCGCCGTTGTCCCAGTGCTGCTGCTGCTGCTGCTCGGAATGTTCCAGGCGAGACGACTAACTCGATGACTGACGCTACAGCCTTTATATAGGCTCACGGCCGGTGGGGGGAGCGACGGCGAGAGCGGGGAAGGAAGGGAGGCCGGCATGCCACGCGCGCGCGGGTTTCGCGGAAGCGGCCGTTACATCGGCGCGAATTCGCCGAACCCTAACCGCTTGTTGCTTCAACAATAACACGTAAAATCGATAAAATACTGTTTGTTCATTTTCTCTTTGTTTCTATTCTTCTTATTCCTTTGTCGGCTCGCTCGCGCGATTTGTATATGCTTCAACATCCCGCCTGCCTTCTGCGGGACGCGGAATGGATCCGGACAGCCGCTGCTCGTGCACCGGAAGTCTGCAGAGCTTGGTGATCGGTCGAACGTATTCACCTATGCACGTCCTTATGGTGACGACTCAGACTTGTCCGTCGGCCCCCGGATGAACAGCAGTGATTCTCGCGAGTGGCCAGCGTCCTTATCGGAGCAGAGACGTGTCCAAGACGAGCACGAGGTCGCCAATGTCGACGTTGAGTTGAGATTGTCGCCATCTCGCGCGCTGCTGGAGATTGTGAAGGTACTTTCGCGACCAGCGCATCCAGAACTGATCGCGCAGCCCTCGTACCAAACGCCATCGAGACAGGCTATTCAGATTTTCAGAAGGCTCGATCTCTGCCACGGGCAGAGACGTGGGTGGAAATCCCGTCACCAGATGCCAGGGCGTGAGTGCTCGGAGGTCATCGATTTCACCAGACAAAGGCGTGAGTGGCCGGGAGTTCAAGACCAGAGTCGACATCTCTTCAAACGTCAAAAGCCGTTGACCGATGATCTTTCTCAGGTGTGACTTTGCGGATTTGACAGCCGCCTCCCACAGCCCTCCGAAATGAGGTGCCGAGGAAGGAATGAAATTCCAGGCAATACCGGAGGACGCAAGATCAGTGGAGATCCGGTCCCAATCGAGTCTGGCTTCACGGAACATGGCTCTCAGCTCGGCGTCTGCACCATGGAACGTAGTGGCGTTGTCTGACCATATCTCACGAGGGGCTGTCTTGCGTGCAGTGAATCGATGTAACGCTCCTATAAAAGAGGCCGTGGTAAGGTCTCCGACCATCTCCAGGTGCACTGCTTTGGTGCACATACAGACAAAGACGGCGAGGTATCCCTTTGTGCTTCTTATGCCTCGACCCGTTGATGTCTTTATGGAAAATGGTCCAGCATAGTCTAGTCCGGTACGGGTCTCGCTGGTTCGACCCTGGCTTTTGGCAGGTTCCCCATCAATTGGTTGGCTGGCTGTGCGCGAGTTCGTACACATATAACGCACTACCTCACGTAGGCGCGGGTCTGCACTCGACCACCAACTATCCACGCTGAACGCATTGCGTATGCATAGGTTAGAGTGGCTCCGCCGTTGAGGGCCATCCTGTGCGCCCTGTCAATGATCAAGCGTCCCAGGTGGCTCTTCTTAGGTATGATGACTGGATGACGTTGATCGTAGGGCAACCGTGATTGTTGTAACCTGCCTCCTACTCGCAAGATGCCCTCTGTGTCAAGGAAGGGGGACAGCGCCGATAGGCGATTATTTCGGCCTAAGGCGTGACCGCGACTAAGCACGGAGATCTCCTGTTGGAAGCTGACAGTTTGGACAAAGCGGACATACCTGGAGAAGGCTGCCATGAGCGCCCTTTCTCCAGGCCGAGCGAGTCGCAAGAACCGTATGCATCGAGCAACGGTCCTGAGAAGGGACTCCAAGCGAGAGAATCGTTCGATAAAGTCGGTGTTTCTAATGATCGGGTCAGGTCCATCAGATCGTTGTGCTCCCTGGATCACACTGCACAGTGATGTGGCATTGACAGGTTGTTTGGGCCAAGTCAACGGGTGTTGAGAGAGCTAGGATGGGCCCTCCCACCAAAGGGAAGATTTCGCCAGCTTGGCGGCGCTGATGCCGCGGGAGGCGATATCACCAGGGTTCTCTTCCGAGGAGACGTGCCTCCAGCTAGTCCCGAGTATAAGTCGTTGGATCCTTGCGACTCGGTTCGCAACGAAAACCTCCCATCTGGACGGCTCAGCGGCGACCCAGGCGAGTGTGACCATTGAATCGGACCAAGCGTGAACATTTTTAACCTGTTCACCGAATCCGTCTTTCAGTTTGTGGAGAAGTTCGGCCAGTAATGTCGCGGCGCAAAGTTCTAGTCGGGGAATCGATTGCGCCTTTACGGGTGCCACACGGGTCTTTGAGGCAAGGAGCCTAGCAGAGGCTGACTCGCCCCCTTCTATGATGTACACTGCAGCTGCATAGGCTCCTTTACTTGCATCGGCGAACCCATGTAGATCTAAGAGACTTGACGAGGTGGCGCCTACCCATTAGGGGATCCGTATCTCGGTAACCGTGGGCAGGCCGCTGATGAATTCCTGCCACTTCGCGTTAAGGGCTGGCGTGAGTTCTTCATCCCATCCCAACTTGTCACGCCACATGTCTTGTAGCATAATCTTCGCGGTGATGATGACGGGACTCACCCAGCCCAAGAGGTCAAAGAATCGCGCAATCACTGAGAGCGCAGTCTTTTTGGTCGCTACCGTGGTGCCGATAGCTTGCGGCAACCTATAGCGAATCTCGTCCATGGATGGATCCCAAGCCACGCCGAGTGTCTTGATCGGTTGTTCTGCAGAAAAATCCTTCCATTTCGGGCGTAGAAGGACGACCTCTGGTAGATCATCGAGGACTTGAGGATGGCTGGATGACCACTTCCGCAGCCGAAAGCCACCAGCCTCCATGAGCCCGATGAGCTCATCTCTCAGTCGTCGAGCGGTCGCGACATCATCGGCTCCGAAAAGAAAGTCAACGACGTAAGAGGACTCCGCTATCATCCGAGCCGCCCTGGGAAATCGTGCTGCCTCATCGTCTGCCAGCTGCTTGAGCACCCTTAGCGCGAGATAGGGGGCACAATTGACTCCATATGTCACGGTGAGCAGTTGGTAGTGACCCACACGTCCATTCTGTTCTTGCCACAATATTCACTGAAGGTCGACGTCATTGGGATCCATCAGGATCTGACGGTAAATCTTCTCTATGTCCGGACCAGCGGCGATCCGAAGTAATCTCCATCTACAGATGATGCTGAGGAAATCGGATTGAAGAGGAGGCCCGGTGTGCAGACAATCATTCAGTGAAGGTCCCCGGCCCACGCGGCAGGAAGCGTTGAAGACCACTCTGAGCTTCTTATCCGGATCCGATCCCTGCCAAATCGCGTGGTGGGGAAGGTATGAGACCCGGGAAGCCTCCGTAGATGGTGCACCTTCGGGAACTGATCGCATGTGTCTAAAAGATCTGTACTCACTCATAAAACTGCAATATGCCTGTGCGAAATCAGGATCAAGTTTCATCCTCGCCTGCACCGTCTTCAAAGCCCGATTTGCAGCATTCAACGTCCCGCAGGCCGGTAACAAATCAGGCCGTTTCGTAGGCAGGCGCATCATGTAACGACCGGTCTCGTCTCTTTTTAACCCTTCCGCGAATTGCCGCACACAATCTTCCTCGGCGACTGACATCTGACGCCCACCAATCACGTCCTCCAAACACCAGAAGTGCTTCAGGAGCTCGACAAGGGACTCATCAGGCACTGGATTCACCGTACAGACGATGCCTTGAGTCGTAGAAGCAGTTCCTCCAAAAACCAGCCATCCCAGCGAGCTGTTTTGGGCAGTAGGAGTTCCAGGAGGACCACGGTGTAATCCACTGCGTATGATCCTGGAGTAAGTCTCCACACCCAGGAGGATATCGATGTTGCTGGGGGTGGCGAAGGTTGGGTCGGCCAGGTTGATTCCATTTAGATGCGGCAACTGTGCTTCGTTGACGGGTATCCTTGGAGTGACCAATCCCAAGCGACTCAACAACAGAGCTGTGACTGTTAAGACATGGCCTGCCCCGTTGTGTGGGAGTATCTGCAACGTGGCAGAACTCTCAGCCGTCTCAAAGACGGTGCCGTCAATATTAGCGAGAGGAAGCTTCGTCTTATGACGCACGCATCCTGCGTGGTCAGCAATCTCCTTAGTCGCCAAATTGACTTCAGGGCCGGGATCCAATAATGCTCGCGCCCGCAAACATCGGCCGTTCCGACATTCGATCAGAACTAAGGCGGACGCGAGGAGAACGGGTCAATCTCTCGGGCGTGCAGAGCCTGTGGCGCGTTTAGTTTCTTCGGTCAGGCTGGTGCGTGGTCGCTTCTGGCTAGTACCGTCATCGGATCCATCTGAAGTCGCCTTTCTTCTTTTGGACCCGTCGTCGTGCATCAAGGAGTGATGCGGCTGTCCGCATGTTGAACAGCGAGCCCGTGGCGCGCAGTCCCTCGAAAGGTGCCCCGGCGAAAGGCAGTTATAGCACAACTGTGAACTGCGGATAACCTGCTTGCGCTCTGCTATGGTCAGATGTCTGAACTTCCCGCACTGATTGACGAGATGCTGCTCGCCGCAGGCCGGACATGCATCTGCATGGTTGGTGATAGCGAAAACCTTGCCAATCCTTTGTTGGGTTTGCGTAGTTCGTCACCGTGCGAGCTGACGTCCACCGTCTCGGCGTATATCGTTGCGACGTGCTTCTCCAGAATGGGTGAGCTCGATTGTCTTCTAGGTCCTCGCTGATTCTTGCAGAAAGGTGATCAGCTTCACGTAATTGGGGATATCTGCACTGCTGTTTACCAGTTTCTCCCAGTCACGTCTCGGAGAAGGATCCACTCCTCTTGCGGCGAAAAAGATAAACCACTGGTCCCACGTCGCAACCGGAAGATCCAGCATCCGCAGGGTCTCACGGCGTCTTGCGATTTGATCGTGGAAGCTCTGTAACCCTGCGCTGCTTTCTGATTTTGGCTGAGTTATGGAGCACAAGGCAGTCATGTGCTGCTGAATCAGGAGCTGTATACTGTCGTATCGGGACTTCAATAGATCCCAGGCAATCACGTAATTGTCCTCTGTAATTTCGAGGCCTCGGAGAGCATCTTGAGCTGATCCTTTGACGCACGTTATTAAGTAGTGCAACTTCTGCACTCCTGTCAGCCCAGGGTCGTTGTGAACTAGAGACTGGAAAAGATCTCGGAAGGACTCTCACTCTTCTTGGAGTCCTGAAAACGCCGACAGCGCGATTTTCGGGAGATGTGCCTGTCTCTGAGGTTGTCCGGTTGGAGCCGCAAGTAATGGTTGGGGGAGCACCGGACCCGGTAATCTGGTCTCCTCATCGTAAAGCATGCCAAGTGCTTGTGAGTAGCTGAGTTCGGTCGAGGAGTAACGATCTTCAGTGAAATACACATCCTGGGCCAACGGGACAGCGTCCTGTAAACCCTCGTGGTTCCGCCGGAACTCGTCCCAGTATCTGTTCAAGAGCTCTCGACGACAGCGTATGAACCCTGCATTGATGTTCGCTCTTCCGACCCTTAGTGTATTCTGAGAGAAGTTGTCAATGAGACCCGCCAAGGCAAGCTGTCTCGGCAGTGGGTCCTCCATCCTGCAAGCTTCTTGGGATCGCTAGGACACCTCGTTTGCCCTCGCAGAATTGGATGGCTGAGCGTTCCTGGGGGGCTGAAAGAAATAAACTTAGACAAGCATAATCAGATCAGTGGGGAACAGCTCAGCTGGACGTCCGTAAACTCCAACGGGTAGAACCTTACTGACAATTTTGCAATCATGATTGGTCAAATGGGGTCGGATGGTGACTGAGAGCCACTCTCATAATCGGCGTCCGTGCCCCACTCAATCACGGCCTGCAGACTGAAGCAATCGACCAGAATCCACTCTTGCCGATCTGCCTCCAGAATTTGCACTCTCAGGGCCGGCAGAATGGGACGGTTGCGCGGAAGCCACTTCTGCCAACCGATTCCCATCTCTGCTCTTGTTTGCTCGAGGCGTGGGCTGGTCAAGCAGGAGCCACTCCTCAAGACGCACTTCCCACGCCCAACATTCAGCTTAATCCCGTTAGAGCTCTGATCGAAAGATTGCTTGGTGGCCGTCCCACAACCCATATTCGGCTTGAAGGACCAATGTTTGCTTCTACTGGAGAGACGCCGGATCAGGTATGTGAAATAACCATCAACAATTTGCGAGAGAATTAAATTTATTGAACAGAAGAATGATTGAATATAAACGAATATAAACCAATGTAAATATAAGGGAAATACAAAACTAATTTATGCGTCCTAGAATGTGTCCACACTGCCGAGTGAGGAATGCCGCCCGCCGTGACACGTGACTACCACGCTGCTTGTCCGTGTCCTCAATCCGCCGTTGTCCCAGTGCTGCTGCTGCTGCTCGGAATGTTCCAGGCGAGACGACAGACTCGATGACTGACGCTACAGCCTTTATATAGGCCCATGGCCGGTGGGGGGAAGCGACGGCGAGAGCGGGGAAGGAAGCGAGGCCGGCATGCCACGCGCGCGCGGGTTTCGCGGAAGCGGCCATTACATCGGCGCGAATTCACCGAACCCTAACCGCTTGTTGCTTCAACAATAACACGTAAAATCGATAAAATACTGTTTGTTCATTTTCTCTTTGTTTCTATTCTTCTTGTGCCTTTGTCGGCTCGCTCGCGCGATTTGTATATGCTTCAACAATAAGTGTTATGTAATTCTAAATCTTTTCTTTTTTTTTTTATCTAAAGATTTACCTAAATTCACATGTGAGTTCAATTTTTCTATGTTTCTATCTATCAAACTTATTTACACTTACATTGCGTACTTGTAAAAACAAATTGTCGAACGTATGTACGATGTTTAAGCTTTTATATTAAAATATAAATAAAAATTGAAGATTTTTTAAACATTATTCTTTCTGCTTTCTAGCGTACGCAATAGAAACTTTATTATATTCGTAATAAAGTTATTAAGGCAAAATAATTTTAAGGAATCATGTGAAGATTTACATAAATGTGAAAGGAGATTGAAAGTTCACTGCATGCTCTGTGAATATTTAAACTTGATTACATAGGGAAATAACTTTTCTATCTCACTCACGTACTTCATTTCACTGCCGGCCAGAACAGAGGTCAACGAAATTTCCTTTCGCTTGGCCTGCATTTATCCTTCACCTATTTTCTCGAAATTTCCATTAACTTCGCTTGCATTTATCCTTCTTCTGTCTTATTCATGTATCTTCTACCTTACTCTCTCTCGCAGCTCCCCCCCCCTCCCTCACGCACGCATAAGTGTGTATTATGTTTGTGTGTGCATGCGTTGCGTTGCGTATGTAGTGGAAATACACGTGAATTAGGCTTGTATGTATTATTAATCGGCTTATGTAGGTGTGTATGTGTTGGTGAGGGAAAGCAAGTAATTTGAAGGAGGTAGCATAGGGAGTATATCTATAGCTTGAGCTACAACCCGTACGTTTATACAACTGACGTTGCTGATTACGAATCTGAGGTTAGGATCTGAAAACTCAAAATGAACGCGTTGTACTAGACTGAACGCGTTGTATAGCCGAAAAGTAATTAAATTTAGAGTTGAGCTAAGGGGGTTTTAGTGGTTGCTGAATACGAATCTGAGGTTAGGATTTAAACATTTAAAATGGCGGTAACTATATGGTGGCTATACAGCATCTGAATAAGTCTTAGAGCCGAAAAACGGGCGCAATAGGTTTTAGTGTATAGCTAAGGGCCTTTCACCGGTTGCTGATTACGTAAGTGCGGTTCGGATTCGAAAATTCAGCATTATGGCCACAGAATGGCAACCATGTACCTGAATAAATGCGTCTTATGGACAAAGACGGTCACAATTGATTTTATTGTTTAGTTGAGGACGTCTCGGTCATTGCTGATTACGAATCTGAGGTCAGAATTTGAATATTCAACGGATATCATACGGACGCAGTGTGGCGGATTTGTACCAGATGGAACGCGTCTTATAGCAAAATGCGTAATGACAGACAGAATATGTTGGATATGTATCGGAATGAACGCGTCTTATAGACGATAAACGGTATTAGTTCAATAAATGCATAATGGTGGAAACAATATGTCGGCCATCTATCAGACTTAACACGTTTTATAGCCGAAAAATGGTCGCAATTGATTTTAGAGTATAGCTAAGATGTTTCCTGGCTGTTAATTACGTATCTGAAGTGAGGATTTGACAGTGACTAATGATTTACACGTGAGTAAGTTTTACATCTGGATAACGGTCGCAACGGATTTTAGAATACAGCTAACGGATTTCAGTGGTCGCTAATTACGAATCTAAGGTTAGTAGATAAAAATTCAAAATTTCGGATAGAATATTACGGCCGTGTACCAGTATGAATGCGTTTTATAGCCGAAAAACCGTCGCGAATAAATTTTGTGTCTACCTAAGGTACTTTTAATTATTGCTGATTCTGAATTTGACGTTAGAACTTGAAAAACCCAAATGGTGGGCACAATATGATGGCCATATATGACACTGAACAGGCCTTACAGCCGAAAAACGGTCGGAATTGATTTTAGATTTCAGGCAAGTGGTTCACGTGGATGCTGATTATGACTCTGTAGTTAGGATTTGAAAGTGCATAAAAGTGGACACAATATGACGGCCATCTATCAGACTAAATAGAAGGTTTCAATGGTTGCTGATTACGAATCTGAGGAACACGTCTTAGAGCCGGAAAACTGTAGCAAATGCTTTTGACGGCCATCTAGCAGAACGAATACGTCTTACAGCTAGAAAATGGTAGCAATTGATTTCAAAATACAGCTAACGGGTTTCAGTGGTCACTAATTATGAATCTAACGATAGAACTTAGAAAAGTCAAAATGGGATCCAGAATGTACCGGTCATATAGCAGAATGAATGCGTCTGATAGACGATAAGCTATTAAATTTAGAGTTTTGCTCAGGGCTGCTGATTACGAATCTGAGGTTAGGATTTGGAAATTCAAAAAAGCGGATACAATACATAGTTCATCTACCAAACTAAACATGTCTTGTAGCTAAAACGCTGTTGCAAATGATTTTGGATTATAAATAATTTGTTTCCGTGGCTGCTGATTACAAATATTCCGTTAGAATTGGAAAACTCTAAATGGCGAACACAATACGGCGGCCATATACTATATTGAATACGCCTTTTAGCCGAAAAATGGTGCCAATTTATTAAGAGTATAGCTAAGGGCTTTCAGTGGTCGACAGCTATGAAACTGAGGTAAGGATTTGAAAATTCTAAATGGCGGACACAATATGTCGGCCATGTACCAGACTGAACACGTGTTATAACCGAAGATCGGTCGCAATTCAATTTAGAGTAGAGCTAAAGGGTTTCCGTGGTTGCAGATTACGTATCTGAGGTTGAGAGTTAAAAATTCAAAATAAAGGACAAAATATGGTGTTTATCTACCAGAGTGAATACGTGTTACAGTTAAAAGACTGTTACAAATAATTTTTGCGGTCATATAACAAACTGAATACGTCTTACAGCTTGAAAACGGTACCAATTGATTTTAGAATACAGCTAAGAGGTTTCAGTGGGCGCTCATTATGAATCTTACGTTAGAACTTATAAATTCAAAAAGGCCGACACAATATGGAGTTCACCTACCAAGTTTTGCTAAAGGGGTTGCTGATTATGAATTTGACGTTAGTACTTGAAAATTTAAAATACTATAGACGCTTTCTTATCCATCACTTTTAGAATGTTTAAAGGTCACTTTCATTGGACGTATACTTACTGCATAACCATTATTCAATGCAGTTGAAGAATGGAGGTGGATCGTTAATATTGGACTGTATTTCTCCAGCAGTCCTTCTAAGTGTAGTTAGAAATTGACATATTCTAAACAATCAGAGTATCCTAAGAGAACTTGAAAAACATATTTAATAATACATTAAAAACTAATTAATTAATAAAAATAAAAGCCCTCTTACTAATGCTCTTATATGAATTGCAACCGTTTCTAAACTATAAGAACCCTGTAGAAAAAATCCACCTGGATTTCCAGGTGGATGCAGTGAATATCCAGAACCTAGATTTTTGCAAATAATACTAAAATTGAATAATTGAAGTTCACGTAGACTTGGTGCCTATATTTGGTGTTACCATGTTGATGATAACACCCAAGCTGAAGAATTTAATTTTAATATTCGGATTTTTTTTATTTTAATTGTAATTAAAAAAAGTTAAAAAATTGAATATGGAAGCTTAATTTCTCAGTTTTGGTGTTATCATCAACATGGTAACACTAAATATGGGCACCAAATCTATGTGAACTTCAACTTTTAATATTATTTGCAAAAATACAGGTCCTGGATATCCACCTGCATTGAAATGCAATTCCATCCTGGAAATCCAGTGGAATCCACCTGGACTCCAGTGAAATACATCTGGAATCTACCAGGAATTCCACCTGAAATTCTACCTGGAAATCCAGGTGGATATTTGAAACAGAAACACCTTTAATTATACTCTAAAATCCATTACGATCATTTCCCGGCTATATGGCTTGGTCAGTGCGGTATATGGCCATGATATTGTGTCCCCCATTTTAAATTTTCAAATACTAACCTCTGATTCATAATCAGTGTAGAAATACACATTAAATATTAAACTTCCAATAATCAAGAGAGTAAATAATACTTACGAAAAAAAAAACCGAATTGCTGAAGCTTGTTTGAAACTAAAAAGAGTTTAGAAAAATGAGATTTTAATCTAACTAAAATACTGAAAAGCAATTCCTTTTAACTGCTCAAATCACTCGGAAATAAATATCAAACATAATCTACGATACAAAATTAGGTACGGCGTTTCCAAATCATTCGTCATATTAAATACGATTCTATTTTACGTAAACAATAATGTTTCGTTAATCTTTGATGTTAAAAGAATCAACGAACATAATCAATAAAAATTCTGTGTTACAAATTACCGACTCCTGCAATTCGATCGGAGGAAATTTTGGTCTTCACCAAATAGCTTGTCTGAACTGTAAATCGTATAAGATCGTATTGGTACAAAAAGTATAATTAACAGTTATTAACAATGATTTCAAAACGTGCTTGCAGCTCACATCATAACGTGATAGTCACAATAATGAACTAGATCATTAACGCCTGCAAAACTGAAAGTTTCCATACCGAATTTTGAAACGTGAGCGAAAGAAAGAACAGTCAAATAAAATGGGCTTACTAAAATTTAATTTCAAATTTTAGTTGTCGACTGTAATACTGAGGTTTTTGTGCACTGAAAGAAACGCATTAACCTGTTGGACAGAATAATTAAGAAGGATTATTTAAAATAATTTATTTAACACAATTATCTACGATTCGACTGTTTTTTCATATTTAGATCGCTCATACCTATGATTTTTGAAAATACTTTATTTAAAAAGCACAATATCTGAATTTGTAATAATGTTAATAATTTAAATCAAATATATGCTGTCTCTCACCTGTACGATTAATAATTTTATATCCTTTTCGAATGAATTTTAGTGACTTATTACAAAATGAAAATGTAGTTCACATCTAATTGTAAAGTCAAATTTATATTTTTCGTCACGATGCCGTGAAATCTCACACCCACGCGAGGAATAATTTTTTTTGTATTATAGCCGTAAAATCTGATTTTTCGTCCGATTTTTTGTTTATAAAATTGAAGTTTACATACATTCCGCAATCTACATATTCAATTTATTAAAGTAAAATGCCTAGACATACACCTATCTATAACGAAAAGTCAATTCCCCTTTATGAAACGAGAACATTTGGTCAATTTACCCAAGTTCCAACAGTTTCCGAGATAAAAACAAAAATGAATTCTAACCTCAAAAAATGAGATTTTTAAAATGCATACCTAAAGATATCGAAAAGTTGATTCCTATCCTTAAGATTACCAAAATTTCTGGTCCTTTTGCTCTAACCGGACTCCATATAAAAGCGGGAAACGAATTCTAACCTCAAGACGAGCTATTTTAAAAAGTATGTCTGTCGATAAATATCAGGAAGTTAATTCTCCTTTAGCAAGCATTAAAATGTTGTCCATTTCGCTCTAGCTCCAACTCTATCCGAGATAAAAGTAGAAAACGAATTCAAACCTTAAAAAAGTTTTTTTTTTAAAAAAAGTATTAGGTATATATATTGAAAAGTCGATTCCTCCCCTTAAGAATTCCAAAAAAAGGATCCTTTTTGCTCTAGTCGTTTCCGCCCCCGTGAAGTAGGCCCTCACCTTATTTTTAATTACACTCAATAAAACTCGAATTGGTCTAATTGACCTTGCTACTCTTTTAATTTGCCAAATTTGCCCTTTGGAGATATTTTAAAATAAAAAAAAAATTGTGAATTAAGTCCCCGCAAATGATTTAGTTTTCTTATTCAATATTTTCCGTAAATCAATGTACCATAGCCTATGTAAGTTTGTACTTCACGCCAAACTTGGTTGCCTGACATCTACGGCCAGGGAGGGCACCGCGAGAGCCGACATAATATAGGTTAAGAGAAAACGTGATTAAAACACGTGCATAAATATATTTGTTAAGATTGATAAGAGTATTAACGACAATTGTGTTTATTCAGGTATGTGAATGAATATATATATTGCTGTAAATATTTTGTTGGCCTTGAGCTAAAGTGTAAATACGTTTTAATTACAGTTGTTTCTCTGCATCAACACGTGTCATTTAATAACCTCAAAATCCCAACACTTTATTGTTAAGTCTTGAAAATCAGACTTACAAATAAACACAATGAATTTAATCAAAGTCAAATTGCACTTCGTATCTGAAGCCGGACCTGATTCCAAGAGCACGGTTGTTAGAGTGAAAACAATTCAGAGGTTGAATCAACCAGAAATTTTTATTTTTCCTAGAGATAAACAAACCAATGTCCAACATGTGCAGTTATTTCAGAACAGTATTGTGAAAGGTGTGGTGAAAACTTTGAAGATACGCAATAAATTTAGAAATAACTTTGTCGGAGGAGCTCAAATCTATTTATTTGGATGACGAAGGAAATTTAATTTTTCAAAGTGAATATTTAGAGGAGGCCCCATCAACATCTACTACGATACCCACTACTCCAGCAGATAAATCTAGTAGATCAAAAGCCAAAGATATTATTTTAGAGAAATTTAATGGTGAAAATTTCAAAGCGAATACATGGCTCAGACTATTTATATAAGAATGCGAAAGAGTGAGTATCACACCAGATAAGTATGCTGAAACATTAAGATTATTTTTAGAAAAGTCTGCACTAGACTGGTTTAGTAGTTTTATGAAGGAAAATTCTGTAGCTAATAATTGGGAAATCTGGAACAATTCATTTTTAGAGACCTTTTCTGTGCAATCCTGGACTGAAATAGCCTACGCATACAATTTTAAGTTTTTAAATGGCTCTTTATTAGAATATGCGTTGAGAAAAAGAAATTTATTATTAGAAGCAGATGAAGATATGGCTTTAAATACCCAAATTAATCTAATTGTTATTAGTTTGCCAAGAAGTGTTCAAAATAAATTAGAAAAAAAAGGTTTAACTAACATAGAGGATTTGATGTCTAAACTGAAGCAAATGGGGCAGTTTAATGATATAAGAAAAGAAAATCAAAAGCCCTCGATTGCTAAAATGCCATGTGCATTTTGTGATAAATTAGGTTATGCAAACAGGTTTCATCCGGAAAACTTATGCAGATTGAAAAATCAGAAACTAAATAAACAAAAAAATGAAAATATTAAGATTGTAAATAACACAGAAATGCAAGAAATTATAGCTAGTTCTGCGGATGCAAAAAACGTATAGTCACCCCACTTATTAAACTCAGAATATTAATTAATAAAAATCCTGCAATCGGTCTTTATGATTCAGGATCTAATATCTCCTTAATCAATTATGAGTTTTGGAAAAAAAGTAATATAAAGAAAATAATAAGTGGGGGTGAAAGTATAAAAGGAGTAGCAGGAATAGAAAAATCTGAAGGCACTGTAACGTTATCAGTTGAAGTTGGCAACATAAGAAAAAAAATTTCTTTTTTCATAATTAAAAGCAATACTTTTAAAGAAGATTTGTTGCTAGGTCTAGATTTGATAAAAAAATTTAAACTGCGCCAGGATGAAAATTTATTAATTACACAAAAAAGTGATATGAATAAAAATGAGAATCTAACTATCACAAATATTGAAAAAAAAAAGATAATAACATATCAGCTGTAAACAATATAAAGATAATATTGAAAGAACATGACCAAGTATTCGCAAACTCAAAATTTGACATACGTATCATAAAAGACTATGAAGCATCAATTAAATTGATGCCAAATAAATACGTTGCGAAGAAACCGTACAGATGCTCATTTCAAGATAAAAATGAAATTGAAAAGCAAATTAATGAGTTGTTAAAAGCAAGACTAATAGAAGAATCGTGTAGCCCGTATGGAGCTCCAGTTACACTGGCATACAAAAAAGATGAAGGAAGAAAGTCCCGTCTATGTATAGATTATAGAGAATTAAATAAACTGCTTGTACCAGAGAGTCAACCGTTCCCTAGGATTGACGATTTAACTGTCCGCGCTAGAAATTGCAAATACTTTTCCAAACTGGATGTAAATTCGGCGTTTTGGTCGATACCAGTGCGCGAAAAAGACAGGTATAAAACAGCTTTCGTAACGCATAATGGCCATTGGCAATGGAATTGCTTACCATTCGGTATGAAATCTTCACCAGCCATTTTTCAAAGGATCTTATCTAGTATATTAAGGAAAAATGGTTTGGATAATTTTGCGGTAAACTATATTGATGATGTATTGATCTATTCAAAAACCCATGAAGATCATATAAGACACGTCCAATTAACGTTGAAAGTATTACGAGAGGCAGGTTTAAAATTAAATCGATTAAAATGCAAATTTGTACAAAGTAAAATTATTTATCTAGGTCATGAAATAGGTGAGAATAATGTGAAACCATTAAACGATAATCTTGTGGCAATAAAAAAAATTTCCTGTACCTGAAACACAAAAGTAAATACGACAATTTTTAGGTAAAGTGAATTTCTATTTGAAATATATTCCCAAACACACTATATTATTAGAACCACTACATAACTTATTGAGGAAAAACGTGGAATTCAAGTGGTCAGAAACATGTCAAATTAACTTTGAGAAAATTAAAGAATATCTATGTTCAACTCCAACGCTAGCAATCTTCGATCAGGAAAAAGCAGTATATATTTTTACAGATGCAAGTATAGATGGAGTTGGAGCAATTTTGAAACAGGTACAAGAAAATAAAGAATTAAAACCAGTGTTTTATTTTTCAAAAAAATTGAACAAGACTCAAAAAACAAAAAGAGCAATATTTATTGAATGTTTAGCTATAAAAGAGGCTATTTTATATTGGCAATATTATCTAATAGGAAAGAAGTTCATAATATTCACGGATCACAAGCCATTGGAAAATTTTAATATAAGGAAATGTAATGATACTGAATTACTACATATTTTGAATTACATATCACAGTTTGAATTTGAAATAGTTTACAACCCAGGAAAAGATAACCTGGAAGCAGATTGCCTATCTCGGAATCCAGTATTAGAGCCAACCGAACAAGAGGACGAAGATTCAAAGATAAAAACATCAAATTTCTTACAAATAGAAAAAATACAAGAAAATCAAAAACTGCTAACATTAGATAACAAGTGCGACACCGAAAACAGCATTATATACAAAACACTAAATAACAGAAGGAAAATTTGGATTACAGAAGAATTTGGAATTTCACTGATTAAAGATGTCCACAAAAACCAAGGTCACATTGGAACTAAACAATTAAAATTGACAATTGGACAGAAATTGTATTTTAAAAACATGTACAAACATATTAGAGATATTTGTCGTTCTTGTGAAACCTGTATGAAGAACAAATCAAGAATTGGTTATTTCAAAGTGCCCCTGTCACAGTTAGGTCCAGCTAAAAAACCATTTGAGATCATATCTTTGGACACTATAGGAGGTTTCAAAGGTAACAAAAGCACAAAAAAATACCTGCATTTAATTATTGACCACTTTACAAGGTTTGCTTTTGTAAGCACGTCAAAAACACAAGTAGCCAAAGACTTTATTAAGCTAGTCCAGAAGGTAGAGGAAAAAGAAAAAATTGACACCTTACTAACTGACCAATACTCTGGCATAAATTCTAGTCAATTTAAGCAATATCTAAAGAAACAGAAAATAAAATTAATCTTTACGGCAGTCGATTGTGCTTTTTCTAATGGCTTAAATGAAAGGACAAATCAGACGTTAGTCAATAGGATAAGGTGTAAAATCTACGAGAATAGAAATAAATCATGGCCAGTTGTAGCAGAAGAATGTGTCAAAGAATACAACAACACCATACACAGTTCCACAGGTTTTACTCCAAACTACCTGCTGACTGGAACAGACAACTCTATCTTACCTGAACAATTGGATGAAAATAACAACTTAAATTTAGAGAGGAACAGAGCTATTGCGTACGCAAACTCAAAGAAGATACATAATCAGAATAAAATTTATTATGATAAAAATGTAAAGAAAATTGAATATAAAGTAGGAGATCTAGTATACGTTCAAAATGGTAATAAACTAAACAGAGGAAAATTGGATGCAATCAGGATAGGACCATTTAAAATAAAGGAAAAGATATCGGACGTAATATATGTGATTAATAGCGGATTTAAGAAGAATGAGTCAAACTTATTTCATGCCAGCAAGTTGGTTCCATAGTCGGAGGAATCCACTCCTCTGACACGAGGGGGAGGGAGGGATGTAAGTTTGTACTTCGCGCCAAACTTGGTTGCCTGACATCTACGGCCAGGGAGGGCGCCGCGAGAGCCGACATAATATAGGTTAAGAGCAAACGTGATTAAAACACGTGCATAAATATTCAGGTATGTGAATGAATATATATATATATTGCTGTAAATATTTTGTTAGCCTTGAGCTAAAGTGTAAATACGTTTTAATTACAGTTGTTTCTCTGCATCAACACGTGTCATTTAATAACCTCAAAATCCCAACACTTTATTGTTAAGTCTTGAAAATCAGACTTACAAGTATAAAAAGGAAGAATTTCTTTCTTCCTAATTTCATTATATAGCTCAGTCGTATCGGCATTAGGATCTATCATGTATTTATGCAATTCCTTGTAAGGTCCATATAAGAGATCAAACGGCGTGTAATGTGTGGTGGAGTAAATACTTTGATTGCATATTAAAATGGCGGTAGTCATATGATTTTGAGCAATTACTTTCGGATTTAGATCCACGAGTATACTTAATTTTTCCTTCAAAGTAGAGTGCAATATTTCTATTGGTCCATTGGAGGTGTGTCTATTGATAGTTGTTTAATGAGATTCAATTTTTTGTATTCGACAAAATTCCTTAAATACGTTTGAATTAAATTTGCTTCCATTATCTGAAGTAATTTTATCTGAAAAGTTATGGTGTGAAACGAAGTGTCGTAATTTATTTATTACGGTCATAGTATTTCCGTCAGATACATGGTAAGCTTGGACATATTTTGAGAATATATCTATAATCATAAGAAACTTTTCTTTATTGAAATGAAATACATCTATATGTGTGGTGTATGCCTATTTGTATCGCCGAAACACCTGCGCTGGTGTGCGCGGAATGTGTGGCACGTGTGTGTATGCGTGACGTGAGAGCGCGTACATATGTGAGAGCGAAGAAGCAGCTCGACAGACACCCCGACTCACTGTAAGCCACGCGGCCGATGAGAACGGAGCAAATAAACAGTGTCAGTTTGTATATTAAGAGAATGATAATTTAACGACCCTTCCCTCCTGGTTCCTGACTACAAGTATCCGTACCCACGATACAAATATAACAACTGGCGACGAGGATAGGATCAGGAGTCCAGGTAGCTGGGGCCACAGCGAAACAGAGCAACTACAGAACATTAAGTGCAAGTGAGCATCCATGAGTGGTAAAACTCAAGACACGAAATCAGGTACTAGTGAAAGCCGTGCAGTGCAAACACAAAAATTAGCACTAAACGAAGCGCAACATTTACTAAAACTACGAATAATCGAGGAATTACGCAAGCGCGGCGCACAGTTCGACGAGAACGACCACAGAGACACTTTACGTACACAGCTCGTAGAGCTCGTACGAGTGGAAAATTCCAGCAACGACATTGAAACAGAGATCGACACAGACTGTAAACATAACAACGAAGATACCGAGGAGTCTCCTGTCGCAAGTAACGAGAACAAAAATTTGCAAAACTCAAGCGACGACGAAGCCATGTCGAAAGACACAAAAATTTGTTTCAACTTAGAAACCGACGACTGGGAGGTATTCTCAGAACGGTTGGAACTATATTTTGTAACAAAAAAAATCACAGACGATACAATTAAGCGTGCAGAGTTATTAACCCGCTGCGATGAGAGCGCTTACCAGCTATTTAAAAACCTGTGTGCGCCAAACAAACCAATTGCTAAAGAATACACAGTATTATTACAACTCATGACCAACCATCTTAAGCCAGCACCATCCGAAGTGATGGAGCGTTACACATACAATCGTGCCCGTCAAGAGCAAGATGAATCGGTCGCCCAATTTGCTGCTCGATTACGACAATTATCCCTGCACTGCAACTTCAAAGAGCTGGAGACAGCCTTACGCGATCAGTTTATCTGCGGAATACGAGATGAGGCAACGCGCGTCGAACTATTTAAACAGACCACTGTAACATTTGATTCGGCATTTAAAGAAGCAGCAGCAAGGGAGAGAGCTGTAGAAAATGCAGCCGGAGCGCTCTAATCGCTAACAGAAAAACCTCACAGACAAGAAAACTTTTTCCATGATCAAGACAAATTTAACAAAAACAAGAGGCCACAAGCGAAGCACGATAACAATCTACGAAACAGCGACACAGCGTGCTACTGGTGTGGCAATACAGGTCACACGACCAGATCGTGCAAATACCGAGAGCAAATATGCAGATTCTGCAGCATCAAGGGGTACCTCGAACGAGCCTGCATAAAAAAGAGGAAGGCAGGAAACAAATTTCTGCAGGACAAAGAGGGCGACTCAAGCAACGAACATAGAGACGAAGAGGCAGGCGAGGTGGACAGCGCGACAGACGACAATTATTACGTCGACTTTCATGCTATCAACTCGATAGGTAATAAGTATCAATGTAACATAGTCGAATTAAAGGCAGATCCGATGTTCATGAAGGTAGAAGTCAATGATAAAATAATTAATATGGAAGTTGATACAGGGTCGTATTTTGCGGTAATGTCAGAAGGTTTTGTTAAAAACAATTTCGCGGATGTAAAAATTAGTAACTCCACAGTACATTTATTAGGCTACGAAGATAACTCTATGAAGCCACTAGGTCAACTAGAAAATCTTAAAGTGAAATTCAATAATAAAACAGTAAAATTAAGTAGTTTGATTTTAAAAGGCAACAAAGTACCGCTGATCGGACGGCAATGGCTAAAAGCTCTAGGGATATGGCCACTTAATATAGCCAGTAGACTAGACGTTACCACAAAGGTCGATCTTAACAAAATAAATGTAAATAACATACGCAAAAGCTTACTGTCACAGTTCGGGGAATTATTTAGCGACACGCCAGGCGTATACAATAAACATGAAATAAGACTACATGTTAAGCAGAACGCGAGACCTATAGCACTCCCGGCGAGACATGCGCCATACGCACTTAAAACGAAAATTGAAAAGGAAATCGCACAATTGCAAAAGCTAGGGCACTTAGAAAAGGTTGAAACAAGCGAGTGGGCGACGCCCATAGTACCGGTTCTGAGAGACAATAACGAGGTCAGAATATGCGGGGATCTAAAAATTACGGTGAATCCTTCGTTAATCATACCGAAGCGCGCCTTTCCGCGAATAGACGACATTTGTAGAGTCCTACAGAACGGCTTATTGTTTTCTCAGCTAGACTTTCCGCATAAATACATGCAGATTCCGGTGGAATGAGAATCACGTAAATTTCTGACCATCGCGACACACATCGGCTTATACCAATACACAAAAATACCGGAAGGTATCGCGTGCGCTCCGGCCGAATTTCAAAAAATCATGGATGAATGTCTACAAGACATTCCGAGTACAATCGCATACATGGACAACATATTCGTTACGGGCGAAACACATGAAAAACACACCGACAACCTATACCGCGTCTGCGAACGATTGACCGAGCGCGGCCTACGCCTAAATATAAACAAATGTGATTTGATGAAGTAGAAAATCGAAATTCTCGGCTACGTTATTAGCAAGGATGGACTCCACAAGGCGAAATCGAAAGTAGACGCAATGTATAACGCACCTCGCCCTGTAAACACCAAACAGCTGGTCTCGTTCCTCGGCTTAATAAATTTTTACTCAAGATTTATTGAGAACAGATCCGACAAATTGCGGCCACTATTTGACTGCGCTAATAAAAAAGACTTTATTTGATCCGAGGAATGCGAGAAAGCTTTTCGGTGGATTAAAAACGAAATGATTTCCCCGAAAATCCTAGCGCACTATAACCCGAACGAAAAACTCGTATTAGCGTGCAACGCGTCTCACTACGGCTTGTCTACAATCTTATCCCACCGCTACAAGGACGGCTCAGAAAGGCCTATCACATTCGCGTCGAAAAGAATACCACAAAAAGAATTATCTAGGGCTATCAACGATAAAGAAGCGGCAGCGATAATTTTCGGTTTCGTTAAATTTTATGATTTCGTTTACGGGCAAAAGATAATTCTACGGACGGACCATAAACCACTCGAAGTAATCTTCGGGCCAAAATGCGGAATACCGCTCACAGCAGCGAGTAGGTTACAACGCTGGGCTTATTTTTTATCCGGTTTTCAATACGATATCGAATGGGTAAAAACGAGCGAGAACGCGAACTGCGATGCCCTTTCTCGGCTGCCGATTGACGACAACACCGTCATTTTTGGTGAGGAGGCTACGCATATACACTACACATCAGAAATTGTATTGTAACGCGGTAGTTAGGGAAACTAATCTCGATGATACGCTGTCTAGAGTAATAAGATACTGCGTTATCGGATGGCCTAATGATTGTAAAACTATCTCAGAAGAAGAAAAAAAGTATTACATTAAGCGTAATAAACTATCCGTCGAGCAAAATTGTCTGTTTTGGGGCATACGAATCGTGATTCCCAGCCGTCTCCGAGGACAGATATTGGACAACTTCCATGCGTCGCACCTAGGGATAGGAAAAATCAAGGCTTTTGCAAGGTCATACGTGTGGTGGCCAGGCATTGATGGTGATATCGAGAATCTAGTTAAATCATGTAAAATTTGTGTAGAAAACCAAAAAGCACCACCACACGCAGCACTAATCCCCTGGCCTTGGCCAGAAAGGCCATGGCAAAGAATCCACTGCGATTTTCTAGGCCCTTTCCATGGAGACATGTACCTGGTCGTTATAGACTCCTATTCCAAATGGCCGGAAGTCGCGAATTTACGCCAAAACACAAAAGCGAGCAAACTCGTGGAAGTATTCCAAACGCTGTTCGCGAGACTAGGTCTAGTAGACCACATAGTTACAGACAACGGCAGGCAGTTCGCGAGCAAGGTATTCGGTGATTTTTTGCGATACAACGGAATTAAGCACACTTTCTCTCCGCCGTACCACCCGGAAACAAACGGCGCAGCCGAAAACTTTGTTGGAACGTTTAAAGACAAAGTCTCTAAAATAATTCAAGGGGGAGTGAGGGTATAAACAGCTATCAATCAATTTCTATTTGACTATCGCAGTACGCCGCACTGTACTACAAACAAATCA
This sequence comes from Megastigmus stigmatizans, assembly GCA_900490015.1. Lineage (NCBI taxonomy): Eukaryota > Metazoa > Arthropoda > Insecta > Hymenoptera > Megastigmidae > Megastigmus > Megastigmus stigmatizans. Next base: position 390 of record UELV01178283.1, on the reverse strand, counting down.
CCGGCGAACTTGCTTTATCAGCGAGAGCTTAAAACACGTTTATAGACCTCAAACCGGAAAAGACGTAAAATAGACCTCAAACCAGAAGATCTAATCATGACCGACAATCACAGTGTGACTGGCGGGAAGCGCATTGAGGGCGAAATCATACAAAAATTATCCCCATCGACATTTAAAATAAAAACAAAGTCCGGAGCGATAATGAAGCGTCATACGGACCAAATTGTAAGACCGCTTCGTCGGTCAGCGCGGATTGCGAATCAATGTAAAACGTCGTAATTAAAAGAGGTGGAAAATTGTGGTGTATGACTATTCGTATCGCCGAAACACCTGCGCTGGTGTGCGAGGAATGTGTGGCACGTACGTGTGTGTGTGTGTGTGTGTGTGTGT
>UELV01178281.1:0-34205 GCA_900490015.1 Megastigmus stigmatizans | reverse complement strand
CCTTAATAGATCCTTTTTAATCAATATATGTTTTTACGTATTCATTCTTATACATAATTTTAAACGGTATCATGCTGATTCGGCCCGATGTACATTTCATAGCAAAATTCTAATTTATTCTGATATTACTTGCGAGACTTTGGTAAATAGAATTTGGACGATTAATCGCTATTTCTTTTCTATTGATCATAAAGAAATAGAATATCTAATGATACCATTAAATCCGATACTAAATGTATTTGAATAAGATTTGATTGGTTCTCTTACAATTATAGTATTTGGCTAAATCTGATAATTTTCGATATACTCCTGTTTATGACAGAAAGAATTCGCATTCTTACTTGATCCTATTTATTTCTAATCGGTCGAAAATTTTCTAATTGGAATTCTATTTATTCCTATAACATTTTAATAGGAATCAAATAGGATTTAATTGATTTATCTGAGCAGGGATATATACTAAACTTTTGAGAAATCAGTAAAGCATATCAGAAACAGTTTGTATGCAGAGTATATGTATCTAAAATCGATTTGCCGTACAACACCAAGAGAAATCTGTCTATTATGCGACTCTCATATCTGAAATAAAATTAGGTGAGCTCATAAATTAGTGAAAGGATTATGCACGACCAATCAGTTTTCATTTACCATCTCATGTTTCCCTTTATAGATAGCTATAATTGTAAAATGAACATTTCCAATAATTAAATAATCTTCATCTCTCACACGTACTGGCATTTAGTCTAGACGCTACTTTGAAATGATGTTTTTTATGTATTTTTTCCTCTTGAACACGAATCTTTTGGTCGGAATTCCGTAAAATGTTCAGATCGATTGTTATTAATAATTTAAATGTTTAAAACACCTAGCGGCTAGTCTATTACAGCTAGAGACATATAATTAATGTTAAATTTTTGCTTTTTTTATTCCGAATCCAACGCATTTTAGTTTAATAAGATACCTATTTTTGTTCCCGAAATATACTCGTCTCGAACTGCAACAGACTAGCCGCTAGAGCGTTTTAAACATTTAAATTTTTAATAACAACATATCTAACCATTTTACGAAATTCCGACCAAAAGATTCGTATTCAGGAGAAAAAAATACATAAAAAATTTTTTTTTCAAAGTAGTGGACCTCAATTGGCCACGAAATCATATCTAGCGTCTAGACTAATTTAACATCATGAAATAATTACCGTGATAAAATGGTTCAGTAGATAAATGATTTTTTTTTCTACCTATACAGTTTAACATTTCAAATGCATTCACGCGTCACAGTCATGCTGCAATTCCACGAACGAAAGTGTCAATTTGCCAAACATTCGCAATTGAGTTTATCGGCAATTTTGTGCAGCATTCTAAAGGAAACAGACACAATATACTTTATTATTCGTCGCTGTCCAAAAAAAAAGTATTTCCATTCAATTATTCACTGAAACTTTTGCTTCTCCTCTGGATAAAATTATAACTTTACTATTTGAATAAACATATATCGAGCACACGAGTCGTTACTCGTTTTAATGAACAAATTCTTTCGTTATTTAGTCGGGGTAAGGCGCGAGTCACGTTGAAAACGACACAAAACGCAGCCAGAGCAGAAGACGCGAATTATTACCGGAAAAAATTGTCAGCTTCCTTCGAGCACAATATTCTGCGAATGAAAAAAAAAAACAGCATCAAATCAAAAGACAGCTGAATCTTAGGCGTATAGTCAAAGTCGCGGTAATGGACAGTTGGCACACGGCACGGATGGCTCGCGATCCTTTCTAGCGGAGAGACAAAAAAGATGAAGAAGAGTAGAGGAAGAAGAAGAAGAAGAAGCTGCAGCGGGTTGGGTTTGTAAAGTCGCACCACTTGAGAAAATATTCCCTTTGTATGCCGACGGGGCGAGTCAGCCGGTCGCACTTTTCTCCTCTTTCCCAGCAGCACGGTACCCAAACCATCAGCTTTCAATTTACCAAGTCGACGGAGGAACTTGTCGACCGCACACGTGTATATAACTGACAAAAAGGAGGTAGAGGAAGTGCAGCGAGGAGAGGGAGAAGAAGGTAGCGGCAGATGGGAACGAAAGCGCACATAAAGAAGAAAGCCAAGCGAGAGCGCGTGTCGTTTTTAAATACACAAAGCGCAATTTCTTTCTCTCTCTCTCACTCTCTCGCCACACGGAGAAAAACGTGCTCGTCGCGGCGCGAAGCTTTTTTAATCAAGCGCCTTCTCCGGTTAGCGGCCGACTTGACTAAAAAAAAAGGAGCGAACAATAGCTGCATGCAAAGGTAGCACAGCAGTAAGAGAGAGAGAGAGAGAGAGAGAGAGAGAGAGAGAGGAGAACGCACAGGAAAGCGCATTTCCTCCGTGAGTATAGGCGACAGGCGAGTCGACAGCTATGACAGCTTCGCGGCTTCTCTCACTCTCTCGGACCGTCGCCCCAGTCCCCCTGCCCTCGCACTCACGGCCGATTGTGCTGGCCGACGCTTCTCGCGGTACCGCTCGAGCGCCGCGACGCGAAGAAAAGAAACGAAGCGAATCTTGAGGTCGCGAGCGCGCGCTTGCTTAATGCCATTAGCTTGGAATGCTTGCACCGGGCCGAGCTTGAAGAAATAACGCGCGGCTGCTGTCGGTCCGGGCTTCGCGCTTTGTGCCCGGCCTCTGCGGCCCGCTGCTTCCCACTGCGGCGAATAATTATTATTTGGTCTCTCTCTCTCTCTCTCTCTCTCTCTGGCTGGCTGGTGGTGCAGCTAAAAGGGGGCCATGCATATATAGGCCGCGGAGCGAAGCGGTCGAGTCTCGAAACCTCAGCTTCCTACAGGCGAGTCTTGTTGCACGGGCGCGCGCGCTTGCGACTACTTTGTGTGCAGTGTGGATAATGATAACAGTGGCGATGGGCGGCCAAAGCTCGTTTACGCGGCTGCAGCACCGCCAGCAGCGGCAGCGAATGCGCGTAAAATTATATCACAGAAATATTGTTTGGGAGCTGGGGGGTAGTTGCGGAGTCTCCGTTGTATGCCGTATTCGCTCCGCGGTTTCCGCCCGACAAACGCCCGGTGCAGCGCATCGCGCGCCCGACCGAGAAATGCACGAACAGCTTCAAGCTCCTCGACATTTCCTTATGCGCCGCTCCATTTTCCAGGGGCTTCTGCACCTCCGTATATCGCACGCACTCCCAGCTCCAAGCAGCAGCGCGGATGTTTTCCTTTTTATTCCGTCGGCTCCCGGTACGTATATATACGGGTATCTTTTCCCGCCTTTCTTTCATCAGCCACGAACTGGGCTTTGCGCCCCGGTCTGCAGCTCAAATCTTTTAATTTCTCAGTCTGCGAGGGCTCGCGCGTCCGTGTACGTGTGTGTGTGTATACGTCTATCCAAGCTATTCGGATCTTGAAGGATGAGAAACGACTTTGGGGGCCGCTATCCTGCCCTCCCATATATATATATATATATATATATATACGCGTGTTTACGTGCGCGCGAGCTGGTTTTGTATTTTCTTTTCAATCTTATTTCATTCGTCCACATTTTTTTTCTTATTCTATACCGCCCGCCAGCAGGTCGACTCGAGTTACACCCCTTTTCACTTACTGCCGAGCCACGATTTTTTTCCTCCGCTACCTCTACTCTCTCGCCTTGTTCCACTTTATTCTTTTATATAGACGCTCGCACTGCTGTTTACCTTCCCAAGCTTGTCTCTCTCCCTGTGAGCGTGTGTGTATCTATGTGTGTGTGTGCAGGGTACTTGTATCTCGTGGGTGTTTATGTTGCGTGAGACGCAATCATCATCTTCCTCCATCTCCTCGGTTACTAATCAGCGTGGAAACGCAAACTCCCGCCCGCGAGCAAGATTAATGATGCCGGAACTGGCCGGTGACTTATCAGGTGTTGGCCACACCGTAGACCGCGCGCCAGCTCAGTAAATAAATGATACTTCGGACAAATAATATCTTTGCCCGATTTCGTTACTGACGCCCGCCTATACGGCGATTAACGCTTTTTTTTACAAGCGAGATGCTTTTTCAATTTCACTCCAAGACAATAATAGGTATTAGCACCAAATAATATATGGTTGAATTTTGACTCCAGAAGTAATGTTATATCTTTTTAACTGACCGTTGTGTTAACACATTCGAGTTAATTAGACCTCGGAATATTAATAATTGTTGCGTATAGAAACTATGATATGCTGATGCGTGGTTACCCAAAGCAAGAGAATCATAATTTGATTTCTATAAATGATTTAAAAATGACAAAAGCATCTCTAAGCGGTCAGATAATCCAAGTTCGCGAGTTTATCTCCCATTGGCAAATCGGTACACGCAATTTGGTTTTCATAATGATAAACGGTCTAATTTTACATCTACTAAATCGCCTGCAATGGCATGATTTGAATAAATATCGAGCATGTCTGACCCTACACCGAGTTTTACTACTCATAGTACTTTTTTAATATTCCGAATTAATATTTTTGACATTATTATAAAAATTTTAAAAATAGCAACAGCAGTATTAAGAGTAGAAATACTGTTGGTTTATCTCGGCTGTTTTATTTTCTTTCGTAGAAAGCTGCAGATCGCAGTGAAAATACATTCAAACCCAAGAAATCCCCTATAGGCTCTTTTAAACGATGCCGCGGGATCAAGCATTGGGGGTCGCGAGCTCGCGCGTCCTCGAAAGCGTTAAGCATACAGGCAATTTATAGATAATCGGCCATTCATCTCCATGTGGGTACAGCAGTATGGCGGCGTCGGTGGAGGCATTCCGGGGCATAGACGCGGGGAAGAACCAACGGACGACGAGGACGGGACAGCGATAAATCTTGGCCGAGGATGAAATCGACGAGCAGAGAGCGATACTTTAAACCCGTCGCGCGGCTCTCTTCCACCTCTTCCTCCTTCTGGAGGAGCGTCTCGCGGCGGGCTTGAGCCGCTGGAGCAGCTGCGGAGGAGAAGGGCAGGAGGGAAAAAGCTAAGGAGGAGGGGAGGAGCTCGACTGCAAGCGCGGAGGCTATATATGGGAGAGCGACTCGCAAACGTCCTGCTGCCGCTCTCTACCCGATGATTCACCGACATTGTGCTTCGCCCCTCTTCATCCGCCAGCTTTATTTACTATTTTTTTTCTTTGCTCCCCCCTCCTCTCTCTCGGCCTTCTTTTCGTCGGCCCCTACTCCTCGCAGCGCTCGGCATTATTAATTGTTGGTTGAAGACGTACACGCAAACAAATGGCTTTGTCGGCCGCTGGCAAGGAAGAAGTGTATAGGGTGTAATAAATATATTGCGGATCGACAGTGGACACGACCGCGCTGTACTTTATTTATTTCATTTCCGAGACCACACGAGACTCTGTACGTGTGTGTGCGTGTGTAAATCGCGGTCGTTGTTTCTTTGTCGAGAATTTAAAGTTAATTTGGCCGCTGCTTGAAAAGCGAACAAAACCTCGGATGGTAAATTGTTATTGAAAATTAAAGTATTGTAAGTGGCCGAAAAGATTATATTAAAAAAGAAATGTTTCTACGGTTATTGCGATTACGATATAGAAGGATTTTGAAGTTACTTAATCCGTTTTCCAATTAAGCATCAATTATAAGTGCTCCGAAAAAATACAAAATTATTACTCCCTTACACTATTTGATTCGCAACTGTTAGGATAACATGCCTTTTCATATATTCACTACAGATTTTCATTATACTAATTGTTATTTGTTTCATGAAATTTAGTTTACACACGTTGATACTATTCCTATAGGAATATCAGATTGTCATCCATAGATAGGTTATAATGCTTATTTCACTGAATGTGTGATACATGATCACAATCTATTTTCAAAATGTAGAGGATTATTTGATCACTGCAGGTGCGATTATTTATTATTTATTATTCACTACTCAATATTTATCTCGATAATTTGATGTCTTATATAATTATGTTATCAACATTATTCGTAATAGTTGACGAGGTACCATGTTTCCTAGAAAATCTAAATTTAATCAGCATACATCAAACTTTAATTATGACGGAATACAAGTAAGAAGCCACCTTTGAGACCAAATGAAAGTAGAATCACTTGAACATCGGTCTTGGAAATATGATTCCCCGTAACATTAGATTTTGAATGTTCTGCTATTGAGATCGATCATTGACCTTATTCCGTACAAAGCACCTGCACACAAAAGAGCAGATATAAAAACCAATTAAAATGAATGCGCGGGTCGGGTTAAGCAACGGGAGATGATGGAGCAGTAGCAGCAGCAGCAGCAGCAGCTTAACGCTATTGAAAAAAAAATAACGATCAGCCGTCATTAATGAAAAAGCGCATGACTTTGCTAATTTATCACAGCCCTCGCTAATTAATATATAGATATTTGACTTTGACAACTCGAGGTCGGCCTCTGTTAAAATTTATAATTGGTACGCGAGTCCGCGACAATGAAAGCACCTCGCCACCACAGCATTTCCCCGTCCCTACTATATTATCTTGCAGTCCTGAATCTCAGCACTCGGCAAATAAAATAAACAAAAAAAAAAAAAGAAAGTGCAATCGAAAGTTTTGGCTTCTCGCTGAGAATTTTAACTTCTGTTATCGCGCTGCTCTGCCTTCGCGAGGCTAGAGTATAAGGAAAAAAGCCAAAATAAGGACAGAGATTTTCTCGGCTGCTGCAGCAGATTAGCACATCAGGGCGTGCGTGCAGTGCAGTGCCGGAGCGTCGGGCTGAAGCTAGAGCGGTTAAAAGAGCCCGGAGAGATTATCGGCCGTTAGTTCGCCGTCGAAGTTTACTTATCCGGAGCCGCGGATCCGCAGCCAAACGGAAGCTTCATATCTCTCTCTCTCTCTCTCCTGACGCTGCGGTGTGCTTCCCGCGTCGGGAGTCGATGGGCGTGGGAGGGGAGGGGCGCGCGCAGCTTAATTAGCCTCGGCGGTATCATCTGCTTAATTATTGTCCGGGTCGGTTTCGCCTCTTCCGCCGAGTCTTCCGCTCATTTCCTCTCCCTCTCGGCTCTAGCGTAGCTTCTCGGCTACGGGGCCGCCGCGTAAGCTTGGCGAGCTGGCAAGGAAATAACGACGCGGCTCCTGTCGCGAGCCATTTCCTCCGTCGATCGCGGGGCGCGCGCGAGCCACTATTATCCTCCTCCCGCGTACAGTGCAGCTCGACCCACCGACCGGGAGTGTCAATCGCTAATCATCCGCTCTGCCCCCCACTTGATCGCTTAAGCAAGCAGCCTGTGTGCAGTAGGGGAACGCGTTTGAAGGACTTGCAATTGGGTTGGGTTGCGGCCATTAGCTCGAGGTTTCCGATGTTGGGCAAACATTGGAGGGTGAAACAGACGCGGATCGCTTTTATTTTCGGTTGGTCTTCATTAACGTCTCTCGACTTTGGCCATACTTGGGCGGCCCATAATAGCATTGGTAATTTGTATATATAAAGAGTCTCCGCTGGCGGCAGCTAAGTGGTCGGTCGCATTTACGAGAATTTAAATGCATTGGATGAATTCGATCGGCTGATTAGATCGCGGGCACTCGCTAGGTAGTGCACACCTACCGTTTATCGCATTAATTGACTTTCTGTCTCTTCCGCTGTCCGAGGGAATTGGATCGAAACAGCGAATAATCGAACGAGGGTGACCTGCAGCCGCCGGAGTCTTATCGATTTTTTATCAACCCGAGTGTTTGTTTATCATTAGCGATCCGTTAAAAACAAAAATTAATACGATTGAGCAGCAACAAAAAACATGGCTCTCTATATATATAGCTGAGAATAGCGTTACTATATATATAAGACCGTAACCACTTTTTGTCATTTGCGATAAGAGCCGGGATAGCTATCAATTTATATCGAGCTACATCCATATTATAATAAGACATGCATACTTAATAGACAAGCGGCTGTTAAAGTTTTCAAGCGTGCGGTACAAGATGGGCTTTGAAAAATGCAAAATCATTAGTGGCGGCGGCAAAAAGTATAGAGCCGAGCTCCAACAAATAAGTCGTTGATTCATGAGCAAAGTATGCAAAACGTGGCGGCTGCCGCGGCCGGCGTAGAAAAAGAAGGAGGAATTTCGCGATGGGCCGCGGGACGAGTGGCGTCGGCGAGTGGCGTCGGCGAGTGGCGGCGGCGAGTGGCAGAGGTACAGCTTGTGCGCGAGAGAGTGACGATTAATTTGACTTGCATTCGGCCGGCTGGCTATGCATATACCGGCTACACGCGGTCCGCGTGATTGATGGCTCGATGCTAATAACTCGCATGTGTATATACGCCAGTCTCTCTCTCTCTCTCGCTTTCTAGCGATCTAGGCACACACTCGCCTATAAAGATATAGGTATATATACATAGTGTGCGCAGTCTTATGAAGACGGCCGCGGCAACGTCTATATACTCTTTCTGCACTCTTTTCCGACCTGCAACTCGACAGTCGGAGGAGACGTAGACGTTGAGCTTTAGCCCGCGGTTCGATTCGAGCGCGCGACTCACTCCTCCGCTGCAGCTTTTCCATGCCCCATTGAATCGTCACACTGTATACGCGCGCCTGCACCCCCTTCCTCCCATCCTATATAGACCCGCCAAAGATTCCCTCGACTGCGCGCACTTCGCTCATTTTGCATTCCTCCTTGGTCTGTTGGCTCTCGCTTCCTCCCCCTTGTCAGAGGCGCTATCGGAAAGAGTTTCGCTCGCGGGAGAGCACTTGCAGCTCCTTCGATAAGGGATTCAAGCGTGATTCTCGTCGCGCATAAGTGACGCCAATGAGACAAAATGGAGGACGAGACTATCTGTTTTTTCTTCGCGCATATGCAAACATCTAATTATGGCGACTGAACGAGAGAGTTGCCTTGACAATTTTGAGATGATGTTTCTCGTTACAAGCAAAGTAGCTGATTGAACTTATTGCGAAAATTATTATTACTGAATTAAAGTTTATATCTTGCCCCCGTACATTGGAAAATGTACCGAAATTACGTTCCTTTACGTATAATACGTAATGATGAAAATCGTGTTGCTTGAATGAAAGTGGCGCTCATTTGAAGTGAGTGCAGACAACGAGAAACAGCCGCGATGAGAAACATGCGGGTGCCAAAATATGATAAAACTTTGAGCGATACTGTGCTCAAGTAAAATTTACTAATTTTAGAAAACGAGCTCGAGTTTTTCACCAGGAAGACCCAATTAAAGTGAATTACTAATTGTTTTTAGGTCTAACTAAATTCTTTATCATTATCATACATAGTTTATACATTGGGTATTACATGGCTTACATGTGCAGATATAACTTTTTGTTCAGCTAAGAAATCTGAGCTTCAAAACTGTAAAGAGCGTCACTTACTAAATGTAATTAAGCACTACATTAAAGTGAAGCTCTTCTGTATTTGATGTAAGTTCCACTTCGAGAAACCTAATCAATTCAGTGCTACCTTTATATACTTTCCAGATGTTCTCTAAACTCTTTACAAATGTTAAGCTTCTCAACTTCTCTAAAGTTCTATAATAAGCGTAAACAACATAACCGTTCTGGAATAAACAAAAATATTTTCTCTTCATACTAAATATTATAGAAGTATTTACATGAGTCTGTGCAGACGAAATAAATATGTTTGAAATCAATGGTTTTTCCTAGCAAATAAAACCAATTTAATATAAAATACCAAAATTCTTTATTAAACATTAAGTAAATTGAGTCGACTGAATTTTTTACTTTATTAATACACAGCATAATATACCCACTTTATGTTGTTGATTTTAAAAACGAATTTTGTGATCTCTTAGCGCGGCAAGAGACATTTTCTTAAATATGCTGCATACACACTTTTTGAAGTGAGCTTAAATGTTGAACGTGTAACAACCAATATCTAAATTATACAAATCTTGCACAAGGTGAAAAAGTTTTACATAGCTCAAGATTACTAGAACACACACTGCACGTACAGAAAAAAAAAAGAGAGAGAGAGAGAGAGAGAGAGAGAGAGAGAGAGAGAGAGAGAGAGAGAGAGATAGATAGATAGATATTGGTTTAATTGCAAAGAAATACAAAATTAAGTGGTAATAATATACATTGTTTTACAGAATATAAAAGACAGCCTTCGTTTTCACTATTCTATATAAAATATTGCACTTAGTTACTATCTATGATATCACATATGTTAAAATTTCAATTTTAAACTGTAGTCAATTGTATTCTAAACTTTAAACATTCACTCGTTGCATACATGCACCCACTCACGTTATTAAATACACTCACAAAATAATTTAACATAAAGAAAACCCATCTGTCTGTCCTCTTTGTGCATATCGTCTATAAGTCTATGAGATATTTGACGCACTGAGACCACAGGCTCCGTCTTGACTGGAGATCGAGCTCGAGGAGGTGTTTACGGATAGCAGTCTTAAATCCGCACAAAGATGGAAGGGGCCGGGAGGTAAAAGCCCATTTGGCCCAAGAGCATATATACAGGTGTATTTACATATAGAAAAATAAAATAAAAACTGTTGTAGAATATCTTACAAACAAAAAGCAAAATCAAAAAACAAAAATAAAACAATTTTTCAAAAATTAAAAACATCAAAATATAATTAATATGTAACAAAACTATAGCATATATATATAAAGAGAGCGATACGCGTAGAAATATTCGAGGAAGTGGCTCGTCCGGTATGGGAAAGGTATAGGCGCGGCCCCTCACCTAGCTACATATATATAAATTTTGCAAGCACTGCGAGCATGCGAGCGATGAAAAAAAATTGCATCCTCGCTGGCCGCCCGAGCGCTGCCAAATAGCCTCTTCAATAGACACTGCACTCTCCCTTTCCCTCCCTCTCTTTTTCTCGAAGAAGCGAAGGCGGGGAATTCCGCTGGATACTGCACGCAGCGTATCTAGCATATACAGACAGAGGTTAGTCGGCTCTTTGGACTTACACGACACGCGATATTCCATAGGAATGCAGGCTTTTGCCGTGTTCCGCTCCTCCACCTCACCCCGGCGGCCCTTAATTGATTTCGATGAGTAGCCGGAGCTATATAGCACCCGTTCGCTATAGCGACTCTGCCAGCTGAGCGAGCTGCTGTGCAGTGATTTTTTATACTGGGCTCAAACTGCGCCTGACTTGTTTACCAAACTATTGTAAATAATTACATCGCTCCTACACCCTTTTCTCTCATTTCATGACCTCTCTACCAAATCTCCCGTAATTTAGGCTTGTCTGTACCTTGCCGCGACACGCCGTCTCTTTTATTGCGCGTCCAATTCGAGACTATCGAGATAACAGCGCGTTTACTTCCGTATACTATATTATAAACTGGAAACTTTGATTTTTAGGAGGGAATCGTACATTTTATCTGCTGTAAAAAAACATCGGTGTTATGCGAATTTAGTTACTAATTATTTTTGCAGACATGTATATTTCTGGACACTTTGATTGGTAAACCGAAAGGTAATTAAAAGTAATCTATAAATCAATCAGAATATGATATAATCGGACTAAATGTACAATTCAATTACTGCACGAGCATATAAACGAACGGTTATTGTCTCGCTTAATATAATTTACGGATTAAAAGAGGCTGCCTATCTCGCTCCGTAGCCTAATTCTTTCTCGCAATAAAATATTTACTCGACTCTGGTTAAAGGGATAATGGAGAGCGGGTTATTTCAGTCACGATAATCAAATCCGTACCAAAGCGAAAGAAATTAATTTGTAAACTTCTTGTGAAGGTTGAATAATAAATTTCGTGATTTTAATGGAGCTGTCGACGAGTATCAACAACGAATTTCCGCCAAACTAGTTTCGTCCGAGGCGACGCAAACCGCTCGAGTAAACCATTAACGACATAATAAACGTTATCCGTCAGCACTACAAGCAGCTAAAGCTCTGCGTTTGACAGTAATAATTTACCTATATTCATATTCCGCCTTGACCATTTACAATGTACTGCACTTTGATACAGTTATTATTCTACATCAGACGCGTTGCATTGATACAACAATAAGAGATAAAGGCCCGTCCCCTTGAAATTTACGCATATAATTATCAAGAGAATCATGCGCCTGTTGAATTAAGCGCTTCAAAGGCTTTTAAACACAATGAGACATAAAAAAAACGTTGAAATTGTACTGCGGAGCATTTTTAATGAAATGGATTTTTTCTTTCAAGCTATTATCTGTACTTGTTTATTATTTATAGAGATGCACTTAATTCAAAGTATAAAAGTTGAGCATATATCGAATAATAAAAGACAACTAAAATCTTTTAATTTCAATTATTTAAATTAATTAGTTTTTAAAAATAAATAGCGTGGTAAAATCCGAATGAAAAACTGAAAAAAGTAGAGTTGGAAAAAAAATTTCTCAAATATTAAGCATCGGTGGTTTGCGTAAAAATAGTCTATTACGTTATATTCACAAAATTTATCGATTTGAAGTAATGATTGCAGTTAAATTAGGTAAATTTACAGCTCTTGAGGCTAATACGAGTACATAATTTACTTGCATTATTATTTAATATTAATCCCACAATCTGGGTATCTAGTTGAATTGAAAATTTCATAATTGTATAAGCCTTTGAATAATCTGCGCATTAAATGCTTGCATCGATATTGACCAATAGATTAAAGGTACATGCCAATTCTAAATTCAGTCCTCTTTCAGCTATCTAATACCGAATGTAATACTCCAGTTGGAAAAATGTTAGTATTTACTCGAAATCCGACTTATTATTCTTGATATATTATATGGAGCATACAGTAAAGTTCGCCTCGAATTACCTAGCATTTAGTATCGCTAGTATATAATTGATGTATAATCGAGCAATTATAATCTTCCATTAGAGACATGCATCGTAGTGCGTATTCGAATAAAGTGCGCATTTGCTAGTATCGACCAATGTTATTGGAGCAAACGTGTATACAACATAAACTGCAATACTCTCTGTTTGTCGCTGGCGCGGATATAGACAAAGCGACACGATGCATTCCAGAGGAATTGTCTACCCCGTCGAGCTCAAGAAGTTGTGCGTGCGCGGTCGATCAAGCTCGGACCGCCGCCATCGGCGTCTACGATTACCGGCTTTAAGCGGCTTCACCTCTTCAAGTCGCCGCAGCGACGATCCCAGCTCCTTCTCTCCCCCCCTGCATATAGCCGAGAACTCGAGCCGCGCGCGAATCCGTGTATAGGTTGCACACACGGCTTCGGGCATAGCCGGGACGAGACTCGAGACACGGCTCTCGACGTGCCTTCCTTTGCTGTTCCAGCCCGACCTATTGCGCGGCGCACTCGCAACTGTTTAATCTCGAGGAGAGAGAGATAGAGATAGAGAGAGAGAGGTTACACATGCCCCGGCATCGCGAATAATTAATACGACGATCAGCCCTTGCACGAGCAATCACAGAAGTCCTCGAAATCTCCCTCTCTCTCTATCTCTCTCTTGCTCTCTGCATTATATATATGCATGCGGGAGGACGAGGCGCTCGAGCGTTTGGCCAGCCAAGACTGTTGCGCTATATACAGCCACTACTACAGGAGGTCTACTCCTAGTGCACACTGAGAAAAAGCATTCCTGCACTTACGAACCGCTAATTAATGCGAAATTGCCCTGAAAGTGTTAACGAGACGTTCGTCTAGCGATTTCGCGCGCTTTAATCTTTACATACACAAAAATCTAATCAAACAAGTGTACAAATATTGCCATTGGAATAAAATCTCTATCTTTCTGAAAGTTTTTCCCTGTATATAGTTCTTTTCAGAACTACCTAGCTGAATAATTGTCGGTTGCGAGAGAATAGAAACCGTTAGTACCTAAACTTATCTCGTACTTTTTAGTTTAATGAAAATAAATCCGGTCGTTCGGGCTAATCGTTCCGGATTTGCTGTAAGAAAAATGGCCGACCATTAGATCTTTTTGCTCAAGTGCGAATTGCATTCGGGAAAAGGCGCACTTTCTCTCTTATATTATTATTCTACTATCTCAGTGACAAAGTTATAACGAGCTTGTTAAAAATATTCGCGTCGACTCAATACAATATAAACAAGGTAATCATAATATCTCATGCTGTATCAATTAAAATATTGACACAGAAGGATTTGAATTTTTTACAAGCAAGCAAAAACTAGAGAAAGATGTTTTAGCTGTAGGACTGGGTTTATTTTTCGTCGGAACAAAAACTGTTTTGACAATCGATAGAAAAAACATTCACTCCCTTTTCAAATAGCTTTGAATTTAGTTGAGGCTTGCAAAGCCTATACAGCACGAAAAGGACCATTAACGTAGTACACGTTCTCAAGTGAAACACAGTGCTTGAAAATAGTCAATTTTTTTGCATTAGCAGTTAATGAAAGAGCGAGTCGGTGAATGAGGGAACGTGGGGGAACAAAAAAAAACTGTGGCGCGAAAGCGGCTGCAGCAACGGCAACGTTCGTAAACGGGGGCGACAGTTCGCCGACTATATTTTCCCCGTTTACACGAGTGGTTAATATTTACAGTGGTCCGCGCTGCACGCGAAGCGCACCTAGTCGCAATTGTTTACTCCAGTTATCGTCAGAGCCTATCGATGGCCGCCAACTCCTGTAGTCCTCGTCGTCATTTCGCAACGTACTTCGACGCTGCCGAAACTGCACTCGTAAAACCGTTGGGCGTGATAACGCTATATACTACCTCCTCTCCATAAGCCTTCGATATCACTTCCGTACCTGACGTATTTCTCGCTTTTGTTCAGTGCACCGGGCGACAAGATTAAAAATCGACCGGAGCTTATATATCCGCGTCCCCTTTAAATTTCAACAATTTCCATAACGCGCGTATAATCATTTTTTTCATCCCCGCTTCCGAATCCAATAATCGCTTCACGCCCTAAGTGTTTGCATTCCTCTATCTCTCGCAGCTAGTAAATAAATGCTCGGAGAGCGCTCGAGTCGACACTCATTCGTAGCACGGCGAGTGTCTGCTAGCTGCCGCGCGCGCTATCTCACTTTGCAGCGGCGCCTCACCCCGTGGTCGTAGCGTCGTTATTAGCCATCCACGAGTATACAGGGGGGGAGGGAGGAGAAAGGGTCTCGGGGCTTTGTGCGCCTCGAGCGAGACTCCGCTGGCTCCGCGACGAATATACTTGCCGAGCGGTGCGAAAAATTCCCGAACGGCTGCGGACAGAGGCTGTAGACGACGTCGTCCCCCACGCGACGCTCTATATAGAGGAGAAATTTTACTTCGATTATAGAGACGCAGGGAAAGCGACGACAGTCCCATTGTTCAAAAATTAATATCGACTCTTTCTCTCTCCCTCTCTCTCACTCATCCTCGCTCTGACTCGTTCGCAAGAGTGGATTCGCGAATAATTCATCCCCCCGTCGTTCTTTTGTATAACCTCCCGCGAAATTGAAACTTCCGCGTATAATTGCATCGATTCAGGATGATCTGAGCGGAAAATCCACTTTATTAGTTGACACGTGAAACTTGCAACCTCTTATACCTTTTACGTCACTCGCCAAATCGCTTTTTCGTCCTTTTATACTTTTCACGTGCTCTTCGAACTTTTATACATATGTTTTTAGAAATAATGTTTTTAATCATGCATATAGCCATCGATATCTATCATTGTCAGATTTGTTATTCGCGCTTTGAGTTGAATAAACGAAAGAGCCAACTCATTTGTTATTAAATATTATAGCTCTATCGAATTTAGGTCAATTTACACTGTAGTCTATTTTGGCTGACGCTTGGAAAAGAAATTAGATAAAAAAAATTGAAATTTATAAATCTTTATTCTCACGGTTTCTTCTCCGCCTAGCTTCAATGTTTAAAATCCACAGGAATTGTATAATTTCGAGTTATAGCAGCTAGCTATTATAACTGTATTGTATCACATATTGAATTAGCTGTATTCATAACCTAATTAATGTAAAATTAAATTACCACCTATTCTCTGTGAATAATCTATTACTCAAGAATCTTTCAAAATCAAGCGCAAGTGATTAACATAACGTCTTCATTTTATATAATATGGAAAAATAATGGTACCCACAGAAATATGCAAAAGCTTTTAAATCAACGAAATCGTACGATGGCTGTATAAATAATACCTAATCAATTAATTTCCATTGCAACGTTCGAGCGGCAGTTCAATTATAATTAACATCCAAACTCTATATTCTAGCGAGTCTCCCTTCCTCTCTCTCTCTCTACCTCTCTCTAAATCGCTCCTCGGTATCCAATATTTTACGAAAACGTCGCAATAGCTCGACTTAGTCGCAATATAACTAATTGGAGTACGAGCGATGCGACATATCCAACTCTTCCTCGCGCAGCTGAGCCTCGCAATCGGTGCGCAGCGACCGGAGCATCTCGACTCGCCCTTTGCCAAGCCAAATAAGTCCTGCTGCTATACGATCTCAGCTATTGCCCGAACGAGAGAAGATGGGATTTCCCGCAGGCGCATATCCGGCGCATCGAATCATCCATATATACGTAGACGCGATCGGCGTTTCAGCTGCGGGAGCGAGATATATATAAGAAGTAATAGAAGAACGCGCCGCGCAGCAGCCGAGTTAATCCGAGCTGTTTCGATTCCGGCTAGCCAGGCGCTCCCCTCCAACTGTTCCTCACGAGGCATTCAACTCACGTAGAACCGGGACTCGCGTACATCTTGAAAGGAAAAGGAGGAAATGGCTCTATTGTTGTACGTCCCGTGACGCGCCGCCGCGCCGGAGTCTCAAAACTGTCCGCTTGTGTAGCCGAGATTTGGAAAAAGGGAGAAGCGCCGAGACAAAGCTCTATCTCGTTAAAGCTGACGGCACGCCGCGCAGCATCCGCGTCCTCTGCACGAGTGCGAGCACCCGGAGCTTTTCATTAATTTTAGTTTACTGATGCTGGGATGATTGCGGCCTCTATTATACCGCCCTCGGACCCGTTTGTCCTTTCGCCATTCCGAATGACTACCTAATGTCGTACGTGGAGCATTTTTATTTAATGATTGATAAATTCTATTTACACTACAAGGAAAATTTATTATTTTACTAGTGTGATAGGATAAAAAAAACGATGACTCAAACTTATATTCCCGAATCCTGTGTATACCGAGAAGATGTATTACTGTGCTACTCAACTCAAGTAATACTTTCGAAACCTAATACTTTTTAGTAAACTTTTATTCTAAGATTTAAAAAAATCCAAGAATTTGTCACAAATTATTACTTCCCGTGTAGAAAAAAAAATATAAATATTCTTGTAAATGCAGCCACAATAAACGTGGTCTTATAATTTTTATCAATAAAGTACTTAGCTTATATTTTTCAATCGGCTACTGCAATTACCATTTCCGACACGAAGACATCGAGTAGGTTATTCTCTATCTTCTCTCTGGTATCTTGCCGGGGCGCTTGCGAAAATTTACCGTAAAAATGGAAATAAAAAAGGAAGAAAAAGATGAAAGAGTAGAATGAGGCGTAATTTATAGCTCTAATACGTGGCGTATCGCGGATAAAAGAGCGAAACTTTCATTTCCGTTCTTCGATTCGATTCTCTCGCGGACTAAGTATCGGGGGCCAAGCGCCGCAATGTCGAAACAACGAAGGAATCCGCTTTTATCGGCTGGAGCGAAGGAAAGCTTCTATTCTCTTCTCTCCCACTTCACGCTTTCTCTCCCACGAGTGTTACACGCCAGCGGGCTTATACGGATTTTACCCTATCCTACCTCGATCCTCCCGGAAGCTGTGGTCACCTTAATTCCAAGAGCTATCCTGCGACCAAATCGCAAGCAAGTGCAAACTGCAGACAAGAGGAGAAAAAGAGAGGATTGGCTGATCGATAAAAGAGCGACCGTAAATTATAATATATTCGCATTGAAAAAATCTATAGAACCTGCGAACCATATAAGTATAGGTTTATGAACAGGTAACAGTATACGAGTAAGTGACAGATCTTGATTCTCGAAATTGAAAAATTTTCAATGATGAGCAATTGATGAGATGTTAATTAAATTCATTTATAGAAATAGTCATTTTATAACAAATAACAATAATTTCAATGCTACTTGAAAAGAAGTGGATTAGTAAATTTAATGTGTTAGATAAATATATTTAACCAGCTAGATAGTTTAAATAACCTTACAACACAATAAAAAAAGTAGCCAAGTGTAAATGTAGATTTGAAAAAATTCCACCTAATGGATTTTAATTGTAACTTTTGAAGTTTTTCTCAAATTTAGGAATTCAAAAGTTCTTGCTCTTGAAGCACAGCTCAAGTTTGAATCTCGAAATAGAAAACAAAAAGAGGAGGGAGCGAGAAAGTGCAAGTAAAGAGAAAATGAGAGAAGGAGAAAGAGCTAGTATAAGCAAGAAGAGCAGGGGAGAGGGAGATGGATGAAAATGTTGAAAATAGGTTTCCAGGGGGCTCGAGTCGCCGTCTATTAGGCGCACGTATAACGCTTGGCAGGGGTGAGAATCGGAATGGTAGAGGAGGGAAAACGAGAGAAGGAGGGTATAGAAGTAGCCGCGCATAGCCGTTATACGACTAGCAACAGCCGCAGTAGCAGTGGCACCGGCATCGGCGCCGGTAGAGAGCGTAAAATCAGTGTGGGCGAAAGAACCGCTTAACAAACTGCTGAACTCACACCCCCTGGGATTTTATTCTCATACTTAATGGAGTTTTTCCCAAGATACGCAACACGATTCTCGCGCAATCTTATTTCAGAGCTGTACCCGCCTATACAGCTGCTTCCCTGCAATCCTCACTCGAATACTAACAAGGGAATTTGCGGCTTAATAGATGGCTCTTTAACCGCTTCTTTTTTCCTGCTCTCTCTCTCTCTCTCTCTCTCTCTCTCTCTCTCCGCTTTTGTACCCGTTGGTTTTACTAAATTTCGACTAATCTGCGATTCCAAGGCATTAGTATACCACCTGAATCACTTCCCCACTTCTGATAGCGGAATTACAAGCGTTAGATAAGAGGAAATTAAAAAATCTACTCTAATTATTCCCTCCAACTACATCTATATAGAATAAAAAAAATTTAACTGCAGCCAAATAATTTAAGAATTCTGTCGACTAATTCTTGAAAATATAGTGTAGATTTAGCAAGTTTTCTAGTAGCTTTATCCTTTGATGTTAATTGTTATTAATGACTCGCTCCGTAATTTATAATATTTAATTGAATTATAAAGAAACTTATAAAAGGTTGCAAGATAGTCGTCAAGAGGAAGCTTGACATGAAACTTATTTTACATGGCTGTATAAATGAACTGCTTTCTTTCTTATTTTCAATATTGTTACATTTTCTCTTTTCTTAAACGTAAAATAATTAGTTTGCAATGAAAACAATTGAACAAAAATGTTACAGTATAATTTATTCTCAAATGGGAAATTGCGTTTAAGAAACGTTAATATGAGTTTCCTTTAGTTTCTGATGGAATGATTCAGCTAATAGTAGTGAACATTTATGAAACGTTTTTAACAAGAAACGAGAAATCAATGAAAAATCATTTACAACTAACGTTTCAGAAATAAAAGAAGTCATAGCTATAATTTCTGACCAAAATTTGTCACACCCCAATTTTTAAACACTTTTCTTGAAATCTTGAAGCTTTCATCGACGGTCCCCACTTAAAACGTTTGAAATTCGTATGATAAGCCTACTGGACAGGCCGCTAATGAATATTCAGTAAGGTAGATTCTGGTTGGCATTGTCCAGCTCGGAAAATAGTTGGAGAAGATCTCCACCTGCTTATCCAAATTAGCGTGAATAATAGTCGGAGTCTAGTCTTTGTTTAAAGTAAGCGCGTTGACAACAATGATGCATAATATATTTATGGGCGGAAGTCGAATTTGCACTCACCTTGTAGGGGCCGAGATTCTCGACGATGCAGGCGAAGACGGCTTCCCGGCCCACCGAAACAGTCAGGTTGTTCAAAGGCTTGCCAAATCTTGGTAAGTCTGCAACGAACCGAGCATACTTGGGTTAACTTTCCTCCTCGTTATATGCCCAGCCCAGGATGCCTGGCTGGGCTTTGTGTGTGTACAGTGTGAAGTGTCTGTGTCTGTGTCTGTGTCTGGGTGAGTCTGTGCGCGTAGTTGGCCGATTTTCCAGTATAGCCTTACAAGTGCGCCATTGTTGCGCCTTATTTAAATGCATTATCCATAAAGCTCGGGCGTAAACAAAAGATAACAAAAAACTTGATTATTTTATTTTATAATTGAGCCCGAGCTTCGCAAACTATCCTATTCCTACATTAAAAAATGTATTGGTGGATATTTTTAGTATTATGATTCGAGATTAAAGTTATGTATAATATGTTCATCGATTTCGGATGATAATTATTATTAGCCGTTTTGACTATTTGATATCGTCCAATCGGTTGCCGCAACTGGAAATTCATTCTGTCAGAAAATCTTCAAATAGAAGTCAGATAAGTCGGATAAGGCATCGAACGTACACATAGGATGGTGCAGGGTATTATGATGAAAAGGGATGATTTCCTGGCAGTTGCTGACAATGTTTCAGTCGGCCTTCATCTCCACTTGTGAAAAAGTCAATATACCAGCAAAATTATATTGAAATGCATATATATAAATATAACCACTTTAAGCTCTATATCATTTCGTCGCTTGTAGAGATAAATGCACATAGGGATAGACATTTTTGAAAAAGTTTTATACGTTCCGACTCGCTGACCCCAATAGTATCGAAAATCATAAAAGTCCCGAGTTCGAAAATTTTCGCCGTTATAAAACTTCTTCCTTTGAGATAGTGATGCAACCCCAGTGTCATGGAGAAGTAGAATTTCATTTCTCATATAATACATTTCCGACCACTCGACTTACATATTCGCCCTTTCACTCCACGTCCCTTTTACCTCAGCTAATCATATATAATAATAATAATTGAATCACCACCACACATCTGTTAATAATAATGAATCAAAATCTGTTAAAAGCTCCGAATGTTTTTAGAGTCACGAAATGATGAAAAATAGAACTAGATCCTAGCTTTCAATTATAATTCGAAAGCTTATAGGGTTTTAAATCCTATAATTAGTCCACATTTACCTGTCAAATTAAGCAATTTTCTTCCTCTTATTAAATATTCATGTTTCACTTCAAATTAGAGACTTTTTGTATTTTTACAGCTCCATTCGTCACCCCTTTATAAATACATACGTGAGTCCAAAAATAACGGCTCTTCGCATAAAAAAAGCTTCGCTCCTCTCCCTCCCCCCCCCTCTCTCTCTCTCTCTCTCTCTCTCTCGGCTCTTATATGGAAGATGCGCGCGAGCGGAGGCCCAAAAGATTTACTTTGAGCAGCGATAAGCAATATTGCGCGATCAATCCATTGTGTGTCATGCCACGACGTATTTCGATCGCTCGGCTCTCCGAGGAGCGAACTTATAAGGAACCGCGTGTGCTCGCACCAACCCCAACCCCAACCCCAACTCTCCCTCTCTCTCTCTCTCTCTCTCTCTCTCTCTCTCTTTCTCGCGCGCTCTCTCAGTGCGGTGCGCACCTGCGGACTGAAAAGATGCGAGAACGACGCCGTGCCACTTTCCAGACGCTATCTATCATCCCATCGTCGTTTCTCTCCTCTCGCTTGTCGCTCTCTCTCTCTCTCTCTCTCTCTCTCTCTCGCTCTCACTCTTTCTTTCCTCTCACTCTTTTCTCGACGCCCGCGCGTTGAGCAATTGACATATTTGGTTATTTTAACTATGCGCGCGAAACTCTATATGCATCTTTTCGACCATCTCGCGACTGCACCTCCGAAAAAAGAAACGATTTTCCTTCTCTTTCATTTCGTAAGCTATAATTTTGGCAAAAAATCAATTGATTGTTTCGCGCAGCATTTTTTGAACGACGATACGCGCGCTGGTAGACTCTTTATTTATGGAAACAAACAGATTATAAGACGCGCTTCGCTCATCAATCACACAGGGAGTCAGTGTACCTTCAAGCTATATGGCATTAGTGATTCATCGAACCCGCACCCCCTCCTAACACGACTAACTTTATTTCCAGGCATATTATTTTTACTTTACCTTTTACAGATATTTTACGTTTATAGTATTAGCTATTCATAGTACTAAGCTATTAGTTTGGTAACACGACAATCACGTTTATAAACGAACATCGATAGCAAGATGAGATGAATGAGCTCAAACTGAAACCAAATGTATTGAATCGTAAATCTTATTTTTGTTAATTTATGCAGGGTGACCTATCCGAAAAGCCTTTAAATAGCTTTGCCATCACAGGCGTCGAATTAAAAAAAAGTAATGAATAATACCTATATACAAGCAAAGCACAAAATGCGGAAAACGCGGTAATTTTTCGCAGCGATCGCCCCAGTGGAAAGTGCACATAGTAACAGTAACTATAAAAGCTGTACAGTGCGAATTGTAGTGCTCTAATTGACGATAGAATTATTGCCACAGTATAACTGCGCATGTTAAATAAATGCGCTGCGGTGCGCGCACGTAAAAGTGATACATTTGTTACTGGTTCATAACAACTATACGGATGTTCCGATATATATAAAACAATGGCAAATGAAAAAGGTATTAGAATTTTATTCGTTGCGGAATCGATTAAAGCGTCCACTAATGCAACGTCGACTGGCGGCGGAGGCAACGACGCGCAGTGACGTGACACAAGAATCGCGTGTGTATTACAGATCGCGTGGAAGCCACAGCAATGCCATATACGTCCGTATATGACAAGATCGCGCGCTGTCTGAAAGAGGACCCACATCTGATTCCTGCGCGGATAAGTACGCAGTTCGTTGCGTTCCGGAATAAAACAACGAACCTCGCGCAAAATGAACGTTCCCGCCGTGTTTGCTTCTATCCAAGAGAAAGAGAGTCGGATCGAGCGAGTATATTCGACACGCACTTGGTCAACGACGAAACTGTAGCTGTCTCGACCGTCTCGTTAATTGTGCAAACATCGATCCGCGATTGGCCCTCGAATTTTGATAAATTAATCGGCCGGAGTACACACCTGTACCGTTGATGCAATGTTCGAGCTTGAAAGCGAACAAGAAGCTGAACGATCTGCCGCTCGCGTTTTATTCCCGCGGTCTATCGATTGGGAGAAAGATGCACACGCGGTTCGTGCACGCTGTAAACGTCGTTGCGATAAAAAAGACATCAATTATTCTACGGGATGCATAAAGCTGCATCTCGCGCACTTCTTTCAATGTAACTTGCACGATTCTAAAAATACCCACAAGTATAAATGATATAGTCGTTGGACTAATTATAATCGAGTTCTCTCTGTGGAAGAAAAGAATATTGAATCCTCTAAATTGAACATAAATTTCACGTTCCCGACACTTTCTCGGCAGTAAGCAGCTGATTGACCAAAGGTCTTTCGAAATTTGCCCAAAATGCTATTTTCCCCTGAGCAGAATTTTTTAGCAATTAAGGAAAGTTTTGCCGCCTCCGTATAATCATAGGCTACGCACTTAAAGCTATTGCACACACAGACTTTGGTGGGCGATGCACGCTTTTAAGAAACGTACGAATACCGCCAAGCAGAGTAACTAACTTTTAATTGCGCTCGCGACGAAAATTTGTGTAAGCGCCGCGCACCATCCCGACTCCACCGCGAACTAAAGGGAATACTTCAATTTTTCTTGCTTTTCTCGCGGTGCGCCGCTTGCTCCTCGCGCTCTCTCTCTCTCTCTCTCTCCCTCTCTCTCCGGGGTGCACTAATAAAGCTTAAAAAGCTCTTGGATACCAATTTTATGTGTACTATATCAGTTAGTAATTTGCACCGCGAGCTGTGCGTAATTAGACGCGAACGCTAAACTTCGGGTTATCATTCATTTAATAACTCCCTTAATTATTTAACTTCTATGCGTATGCACTTTTCATCTGCTATTATCTCGCTGAAGTTACAATAATTCAGAAAATGTGATCGTTGGGGATAAAATTTATTTTACCATTTTTTCCTATATTTTTGGATCACCGACCGACGTGAAACCTTATAGCATTTATCAAATTTTCCGGGTAAAAATGATTTACATATAATTATATATAGTCATATATAACCTTATATAAAAACTTATATGATTATATATAATCATGTATAATTATATATGATTATATATGTATATTGTCTCTATATAACTATATACGATTGCATGCATTTATATGTATGTATATATATACATGATCATACATAATAATATGCAACTATATATAATGTATATAATTTTGAACTCAAAAGTTTTCAGTTTCACTTACGTACTTTCATACGCAGTTGTCCACAGTTATATATAATCATATATAATCATATATAATTGTATAAAGTCTTTACTGCTTAAATTTTTAGTATTTGATCAGAATGAAATCTCTTTAGAGATTAAAATTTATTAAATAAAATAAATATTTTTTGTGCTTATTCATTATTTTTCACGGTTGAACATTATATATGGTATATGGTTGTATACAATCATATATGATGATATATAATCATCATATATGATTGTATGATGATATATAATCATACATCATCATGAACAATTATATAGAGACAATACCCATATATAATTATGTATGGTAAATTTTTCCACGGGTTAACTCAAAGATATAGGTTATTTAAATTAAATTTTACCGAGAAATTAATATTTGATACGATCGAATAAGTATCTAATTTTATACCCCTAAACTAATTAATTATTTCGAATGATTGAATATTGGTAACGGATACGACTTTATCCGAATCAAAGTCATCAATCATCGATAATTAAATATTTAGACGATTCAAGAACTAAATTACATTTACACCATCTAAATATTTAATTACTGCAAATAAATGATTTAATTGTTAGAATTCAACCTTATATTCCTTCAAATATACATTTTACTATGTTACACAGACGATATACTTGAAAAAGTTGGTTGACCGCGTGTATTATTCAATTCGTAACCAACTTTCAATTGAATAGCCTGTAGTTTTATTCAGTTTGCCGAACCAGGGATAAGAGTGAAAATTAAATATGGTCAACAAAGCTAGGCAAATAACAGACTGAAACTCTTCAGCGCTTCTATTAGCGTTTATTTAAATAACGACTTTTTTTCATTGTTATAATGCCCCTTTTGATTTCACTAGATATACGTGGAAAATTTAACGATAGAATAAATTACTACAAAAGCATGGAAAAGATGCTTAAAAGCGAAAATAGCCTTTAATATTTTCGCGTTCGAGGTGATAAAATGTATTCATTAAAGGAGCAACAGAAAGAAAATATTACGGGAGAAAGAGAAGATTTCGCGCAGACGTCCGTCTTTTAGTTGAATCGACATTGGAACGAGTGTGAGGTTTTCATTGAGTGAAAGGAAAGTATAATCTAGAAAACATTTACCGACTGCACAACGCAAATAATGCACGCATTAAGTAGGATTTCGTAATAAGATGAAAAGTTATAAATTCGGTGATCACGGGAGCGAAGCGAAATACACGGCTTAGTGAACATTTGGCCTGAGAAAGACGCTTGTGGCAGAGCCAGTCCATGGACTAGATCCAGACCCGTCTATCTCCTCTGTATACCGTATCATGTGTTGCAAAAAAACGTAGCTACGCGAGGTAACTGCCAAAAAACTTGTTTTTAATGCATCTAAGCATTAATGTTACTCTCAGCTCAACTAATAATATATTCCTGCTAAGCTTAACTCCCAAAGCAAATAGAGATGTTTGCGGTGGTTATGAAGACTGCTTTTACAACGATGACGACACGAATGTTCTTGTAAGAAATGGTTTACAAATTAATCCAATAAAGTCGGCTTGAAGGTTTTACTATCATAATAAAAATCGACTAAACGCCTAAGCCCCAATTTAATTTTGCAGGCTTTTGAATGTTATAATCTGAATTTCAGTCGACGCCAACGATATGGATTGTCGAAAACTTCGTAAATATTTAAAACCTGGACTTAAATTAGCTGCGGTAAGCTCACGTCACTGTTATATATTATAGACACATTTAATGTGGTTCTGTTTAACTTGGACAACGCAAGCTTAATTTTGTTATTATTAAAAAATTTATACGTATAATTGCATATTCGAGAGCGTCATTGTGATATAGATATCCAAAATTGAATCGCAAATAAAATATAACTTTACAAAATTAAACATTTTTTAATGTATCATTAGAGTAGAATTTGCTATGTATAGAATCCAAAAATATCGATAATGGCAATGGCATTAAAAATTCGATCATCGTAGCATCGACAGCAAAACTATTGATTGAATTAACCTAAGGATAAAAAAATTTCATCGAAATCGGTAGCGGAAAGATGTGTTTGGGGGTATTGCAAAGAAACGGCAATAAAACGTATCTTAGATGTTACCATCGGCAGCGAGAGCGCGAGAGAGAGAGAGAGAGAGAGAGAGAGCCAACACAGCCTCTATTATACAACAAGCGATTGCTCAAAGCATTCAGCGGCCAGTGACACATCTCAGTGGACAAAAGCTCCATTTTCGTGCATACGCTCCATTTTGCATGAGTATAGCACCGAGAGACACACAGACGCACCGCAACTCTTCCGATACAGCGCCACTGTGCGATAGATCGTCGCCAAGTATATGAAATTCGAAGATCGCACCTATGTGCGATCTATAGGCCTACAGCCGGTGCGAGCGCACTGACGTTATTACACAAAGAGAAGCAGAGAGGAGTTAAGCTGCACCGGGACGAATTTCATTACAAGCATGTATATGGGCGAGTCGGTGCAGCGCAGCGGCGATGTCCCATCGAAGACCGGCCTGCAATAGGTGTGCGCCAGCTGTGCCGCGCTGCGGTGGCGACGACTAGATCGCGTGAGTCCCTTATTCCTTGCCCCTGCACCGGCTCACGTATAAAGTATGTCAACGTCGTCACTTCGTTTGAGAGAGTTGCGCTGCCACGGGTGTGCGCTCACCGGCTCGCATAGCCGACGGACGTCGTAAGTATAATCCTTGCGGACTGCTACAGCTACAGGACGAGGGAACTACGACTACCTGGCCTCCCCTTCCCCTCTCTCTCTCTCTCTCTCTCTCTCACACTCTCCTTCTCCTAATTAACATCGGAATGGCCTGCGGACGAGTGAGCGAGTGAGCGC
Source organism: Megastigmus stigmatizans (assembly GCA_900490015.1). Lineage (NCBI taxonomy): Eukaryota > Metazoa > Arthropoda > Insecta > Hymenoptera > Megastigmidae > Megastigmus > Megastigmus stigmatizans. Next base: position 7,158 of record UELV01178281.1, on the reverse strand, counting down.
GAGCAAGAGAGACAGAGGGAGAGAGAGAGAGAGAGAGAGAGAGAGAAAGAGAGGCACAGGGAATGAGTCAGTCTGCGTTTTCATTGCGGCGGCAATAAATCCGGGAAACGGATAAGCGTTATCGGGACCCGCGAGCCCTTCGCCTAGAATTATCTGTATAGAAACGCGCGCTCGCTCTGTCTCTCCTTCCCTCTCTCTCCCTCTCTCTCTCTCTCTCTCTCTCTCTCTCTCTCTCTCTCTCTCTCTCTCTCTCTCTCTCTCTCTCTCTCTCTCTCTCTCTACTCTCACTACCTCTCTACCTGCGCTGTGTGTCCATGCATGCATACAGGTATATGCGTTCGGATGGGTGTGCGGCTCAGTATGTATATATAAGTATGGGAAAGGGCTATACGCGCGCGCGAGGGCTTGCTTTCACTGAATTACGAGCTGTCGATCTCTCTCTCTCTCTCTCTCTCTCTCTCTCTCTCTCTCTCTCTCTCTCTCTCCCCATTCCCCTTCCCACCCTATGTACAGTGCAGCGTAGCAGCGGCGCCGACGCGTCACACACATGACGCCCAGACAATAGAATACGGGTGACAATGGGATTGCGATGTTACGTATATAGAGAGAAGAGCCTGGCTATTAAGTTTATGTGTCGCTTACGTTTACTCTTGCCTATATTTTTCTCTGTTTGTATTTCATTTTTCCCCAGAAGAGAGAAAGAGAGAGAGAGAGAGAATTTGTTTCTACGCTTCTCTTTTTTTTGTTACTTTTCGAGTCGTTTCATTTTTTTTAAGGGCTGGATTTTTTTCTATGAATCGGGGTCAGAACTTTCAGTGAATGGTTAATGAATGAGCTCATCATTCGCAAGGAAAATCTGCTTGACCGCGGACACGTGGTTATCACTTCTTCTTTCCACCAAGAGCAGATGAAGATAACGATTCCGTTCAAGATTTTGTTAGTTAAAATAGTAAATAGCTTCAAGAGCATATAGTAATAAAAACGAAGTTTTTCAATAAGTATAGAATTCCGTTCGATTTATTGTCGACAAAATTAACCATGTTTTAATAAAAATAAATCCAAATAAATCAGATTCAAGGATTTTATTAGGTCATAGTATAGAGAAATATTCTATCGATTGTCCTTTGGGAAATTGTATTTCATGGTACAAGAAATCTGATCGATTCCCTTTAGACTGTAAATACCTGAACAGCATTTTCTATTCTATCGTGATGTAGTGTATCTCCCCTAGCTGATTTCGGTTTATTAGAAAAGGCAGATTTTCAAAAATCAATGCAGAAAATATAATTTTTCTGAGTGCAGAATGATAGCTGCAAAACGTTATTGCAAAATTACAATTGCAAAGATGGATCTGCTTTGATACTATATATGCAAATGTAAAATTCACGGTAAATTCGCGGCCACTCGAAAATGAAAAAATTCTGGACTGCAATGGGCAAAATTTTCATAAATATTGAGTTCGCGCTTTTTAGATGTATTTTGAATCTGTATTGCAATATAACGTCTAGCACTTGGACGAACGATTCAATCAATTGCAATCTTCATCAAGTGAGTGTGATAAATGTGGAAGTCTATTAACTGGATACTTTTAGATCATAATTAAATATTACACTTCACACCAAGTAACTTGTAATCGCTTGATGCCACATTGTTATCAAAACTCGCGTTTTATCAAGTACGGCGCCGTTTATCAGTGTGACTGTGCATCATTCGAGCCATTAAAATATAGTTTTGGACTGGCTTCAATTAAATTAGTTCTGAATAAAAATCTCTATAAAATTCTCGCACACATTTTACCCGACTTCCTTAAATAAGAAAATCGAATAAGCATGACTTCGTAATATCTAGAGAAACAGTATTTTCAATATAGGTATACCAAATTTCTTAAAAAAAAAACAAAATTGTCAAAATAAAAAAATAAGAAAGAGTTTGAAACATCTGGCGAAAACAAATTTAGATCTCACACGTACACACACACATACATTTTTGAAAGATACATGTTTTCAGAGTCGAGAACCAAAATTACGGTGAATCCTCTAAATGTAGTGCTCGAAAATTTCCATGAACACAAAGTTTTTGTTTTTGAGAAAGTAATATAATAAGATTTTCAGAAATATGTATGATCATTAAATTTGTAGTTTCTCAATCCCCAGAATACGTTTCTCAATCACTAATGCTTTTCCTCCAAATATGGTTTTTACACGAATCGAACGATGTCCTGAAAAATTAGGAAAATAATCAAGTATTACATCAGCAAGTAGAAAACTGCACTCGTCAATAATCTAACTTGATATTTGACCAAATGACTCGGTGCATCCATAGTTTGAGCGATCGCCAATCAATTCACAGAGCTGAAATACATCCCAGCCGCGGTCGTACTTAACCGATGCTGGACATTAACGGATTGGATAATCTTAATAGATCACGAGGAAGGCAGAAAGAGAGCGTGAAAGCGTGAAAGCAAAGTATATAGAGAAATTCGTCACGTGAGTAGGACCATGTGTAGCGCTGGCACGAGCCTCGGATTGAAGCGTTCGCGATGGCGCTTTAATTATTCCCTCTCGCTCTCTCTCCCTCTCTTTATTTCTCTCTCCATCCTCTCTTGCATCGCTCCCCCCGAAACGAATTAACAGGCCACACGCGAACCCTTCTGACTTATTCGCTTCCTACCAGATCTACCTCTCGACGCCCGCATACCTGGCGTATATAAAATATGTTGCCTCAGCATGAGCGAGATGAGTTCTCTCTCTCTCCCTCTCTCTTGCACTGAGATTTCTAGTGATGGGTATATATACGCGTACGCGGCAAAGTCGAGTACTTTGCTAATGAATATCGATATTCGATCATTGAAATCCTCAAACCAGTGCGGATGTGTATATATAGCGTATAAGCGAGAAATATCCCAAGGCCGAGAGAAAGAAGAAAGTTGAACTGCCGAACCGAAGACTACCGACTACTCTTTTCCCGTTACTTCTTTTTCTCTCTCTTCTTTTTTACCCACTCCGACCACGGCTTGGATTCTACCGAGAGCTATTCGAATTCTCCTATGATTATAAGTGATGGACGATCCGACAGCCGACTCGATCTTCGCTTTTCGCTTCCCATCCTCGCTTCTTTTTTTCTACAACAGTTACCTATTTCGTTTTAAATTCGCGCCGCTGAGAGAGCTGCAAAGCAAAGATTTAAGTGTCAGGGGCGATGTTTACTGCATAGTATATCCGATTGAATATCGTGATCAAAGACATTAATTATCTTATTAAAAGAACCCCATACCTAGGCTGGGACAAAAAATAAAAGAAAGTTTTTTCCGATGATACTGAGAAGACGTCTACAATACCGGTGATAACTTGAATATGATAAATGAGCACTTCTTTTTGTTTGTCTTTTCATTTCGAAGCATTCAATAATGTAAATGTTTGTTCTATGGAAGAATGTTAAACAAGTTTATTTTTGAAAAAGTCAGTCCTCTTAATCAAAAAAATTCTCTGGGCGATCGTAAACAAATTGTACAAGCTAATGAGTAGTGAGAGGGCGGGTCTACTCAGACATTATTTCCAAGTCAGCTTTTGACAACATATTTCTTCCAGAGATAAGTTAAAGTCAGTAAATGTTTAATTAATTTATTGAGATATTTGAGAATGAAGACTAGAAGAACTTTACAGCATAATATGCTCGGCACATATTCATTCGCTGATAACGACCTACGTCTTTCGAGCTTGTTCTTATCAAACGTGCTGCTTTCTTAGGCAAAATTTAGATTGTAGCTCGGCTCTGATATTTACACCAACAGCACAGCCGTGAATTCTTTATAAAAGGTATGTGTACACGGGATTTGAAAGAAGAAGCAAAAAAAAAAAGAAAAACGGGGGTAAAATTGTAGGCGGCGTTGCTCGCGGCGATCGGAACCCGGCTGAAGCACAATTTTAGATTCATGCGCGCAGCTTTGCAGGTTTCATTAAGCTAGAATTGCGCTTAACAGAGAGGATTCATTTTCTAAAAAGGCGTCGTGCCGCGCCGCACTTTTGCATCCCAGTTAATAGGTAGGTTCTTTTGCAATTATGATTTTTTTTTATCTCTTCCCTCAGCTCTCCACCTGCAACCCCTTCTTCCACTTCAAGCCGCGTCACGTATCTTAAACTCCTTCATTTTCACGATGTGCAAGTTTGTTATTCGAGAGTGAGCTGCTCTTGGTCCCTCGGCGATTATGATGCGTTTTAATTAAAAATTCTATTAATTCGCCGCTGTAAGCTTAAAAGAAGTAGGGAGAGAGAGAGAGAGACAGAGAGAGAGAGAGAAGTGCTTGGATATATAACGTGTATACATTTATATATATATATATATATATTATTCCGTAGTACGGTGTCAGATACACTGCGGCTAGCGGGTAGCAGTAGCAGCACCGCGGAGCCTTTATGATTCTAATTATACACGTACATTGAATGAAAACTAACTGTTTCAAGACTGTGCGCATTCCAGTACGAGGTCCTCGCCGGCAGAGAGACACTTATACGAAACTTTACGAGTCTCGAGGAATCCGCTTTAACTCGAGTCTCGTAGTCAAATTTCCGCCGCATAAAACGGATCTGAAAATGCGGCGGCCGCGATCATTATTAATTATTTCGCTGTATAATTCGCGGCCGTTGTTTTGCTCTTTTTTTGCTCGCGGCTCTCGAGCCCCATGTGAGCCGACGAGTCGAATGAGCGCATTGTTATATATATCGAGATCAGCGAGCGCGCGGGCCGTGGTATATCCCGCCATAATCGAAATTCCCGCGGGCGAAGATTGGAGAGATTATAAATTTTCATACCCTGATAAGCCCCGGCTGGTTCTTGCGAAGCTTGAAAGCCCCCACGAGCAAAAAGGCTCTTGCTCGGGCCTCAAAGAAGACACCGGATCCCTGATATGAATAATAATTAATCGGCATTCGAGCGTCACTGCCCGCCTCTTACTCTCTCTCTCTCTCTCTCTCTCTCACTCACTCACTCTCTCTTGAAACTTAACGCACCTCATTACTCTGGAAAACCTCCGCTCGTGATCTTCTCTCTCTCTCGTCCGTGAGAAATAAACTTTGGTGCTGGGAATTTCTGTACTCGCCGCGAATAATTTATACAAGCCGCGACAAAAAAGGTGGCAAACTTTCACAATGATCGCAATGGCGGCGGCACGAGATTTTATTTAGAAGTTTACTTTTTTTAATCGAATCTTTTACGCTGTAAATGATAGATTAACAACAAAAAGTGATTGCTCGTAAAGGTAAAGTGGAAAAATGTACGATTTGCATTGGAAAATGTGAACCGAGTGCTTTAGCGTTCCTGCACGATTTATGTTATTTTAATGTCGAATTTTCGAAATGGACAAGCTCGTTAATCGAATCGCGACAGAGGCATTTGTAAAAGCGGATAAGCTTTTTCAATTTTGTTTTATTCTTATTAGTACTGCTGAAAAGCCATTTTGTCCACGTATGCCATTTGAACGAATAGGTGAAATTCAATTTTCATCTTTTCACAATCTTTATAGTGTAGGACAACTGTGTGAACTACTATACTAGCCTCCAAAGCTTTTTTGAATATTGTGAACGCGATTTAGTAAACAATATAGCTTATAATCCATTGTGAAATGGTCGTAAGCTTTGATTGTTTCCATCGCAATACACCGGCAAAACAAGGGATAAAGCAAGCGCCTATGCGCGACAAAGAAGGAAAAAGTAAAATAAAACCTTTATAAAAGGAAGATCGCGCCACTAAGAGTCTTATATACATTTCGCGGAAACGGTGAATTGATCGAGAGGATGGGGGAAATATCATCTCCTCGATGCATGAAAAACAATTTCATCGGGGAAAAGTTCCATCGGCGCAGCGTATGCCCGAGCAATCCCGAAAATATATGGCCAACGGATAGATAGAGTTAGGGGCCGGTTTTCCTCAACGAGATTATCGGCATTCTGATAAGCGATATTCAGATATTCGAGATGGGCGCAGTAGAGCAGTCAAATTACTGGGCGAATTCTATGAAGACTTTATCGTGTTAAAAAATAATAAGTCCTCATCGGTAGCTAGCTCTCGAGTGCCCTACAGAGCTGTTGTAACGTCGGGCGCCGTCCGCCATATCGATCGCACAGCGATAAACAATTTTCCGCACAATTTTCTTTAGAGCTTGAAAAAGGAAGGAGACAAGTTTACCCGCTGCACTTTGCAGGCTCTCTCAGCCCTCGACCCGTTTTTTTTCTACATCCGCAGTAAGTAGAAGTACGCAGGAAGAAATTTCATTCGCGGGCAATTAGCTCGTATCTGCCCATGGCTGGTCGGATGCGCGGCTACGATAAAGAACTGCGACTGATTAGAGAGAGTCGAGTCGGAATGCATTTTATCATATATGGAAACGTAGCTCCTGGATGAATCAACAAGGAAATATACGCTTGTTGTACAAAGCTGGGATGAGCCGGCCGAAGCTGTTGTTTTCGTGAGGCGAGACGAAGCGAGGAGAGAAATTTAGATGTTCACGAGGAATGTATCTCAATGTGCACGCGCCTGCAGCGCTAACTGTAGGATTTCAAATCCACTGAAGAGTTCTGTGAGCGACTGCAACTATTTTAATACTGCGCGCTTCTCGAAACGATCATTATGTATGCTTTACCTTACAATTGCAGTGCACTTAATTAGCCTGTGGTGTATCAACTTGGAAAATTGCAGTTCTCTGTAGTTTGCCACACCGGTTTACGAGTTATAGCTTTTAATGCCCGACGTGATCGCTTGTCACGCGATTCTTTCAATAAATGAAATGAAAAAAAAAAATTATTATTAGGTGTACAACTTCGCTTCCGCCGTTTTTCGATAGATGGCTGCAGCGGTAAGTGCCGGTTGAAATAGGCAGGTCAAAAATTTCATACAGTAAGCTTGGACATCTGTCAACATAACGATAGCAGCACATAAGTGAATTTGTGTTTGCATCAAAAGTGTATTCTCGATCGAAGATGTCAGTTTTCGAGCCAAATTCTCGTCATTTGCGGGAAGTGTTGATTTTCTGGTTTCATTTGAAGAAAACTGCGGCTGAGGCTCATCGAATGCTCTCAAGTGCTTACGGTGGCGCTGCTCTTAGTGAAAGAACGTGTCGTGAGTGGTTTCAACGATTTAAAAGCGGTGATTTTGATGTCGAGGACC
>UELV01178279.1:0-17509 GCA_900490015.1 Megastigmus stigmatizans | reverse complement strand
AGTTGAACACAGCGTGTTTTGGCGCTCGCGCGACGTGCTTGGAGAGTTGACGTGAAACGCCTCATATATATATTCTCTTTAGTGACTATTAAAAAATGTTTCTTCTTTTTCAGCTTACGTAATTAATAAAATTCCGAAAGATTCTGGAATACAGTTCCCAGAAAACGTGTATAGACGTGTCTTAACAAATCAGTGCAATACTCTACGTAATCCACGAAAAAAAAAGTTGCTAATGTTGACGATGTGTAGTTTTTTAAAAATAAATTTGTTTATTATGTATCGTTATTGTAACGAGAGTATATAAGTTGTAATGTACTCCGTATAAATAAACCTTTTTTCGTTTACACAAAGCTTTGTAACAAACGTCTTGCGTCTCATCAGCAGTCTAAGTTATTTCCCAGACTATTCAGTAAAAAATCGTGAAGTCTGGTAAAGTGGCCATAACCAGACTTCAAATAGATTTTCGCCAGACTGAAACCAGATTATCACTGGACTCAGGTGGCCAGATATCGTCCAGACCAGTCCCAGACCAAATTTTTTTACACGGGTACTGAAAGTGAGCGAAAATTTTAACCTTTAATTAAATTTTTAATTAATTTCATTGGAAATGTACCTTTCACTTAAAATTTAAGCATCATTTAAAATTGAACATTAAAATAAAACAAACGCTAAATTTTATAATTTAGTGCTTTTTATTTAGATTTCATACTATGCTCATCAGCTGGTCAAAATAAAAAGGAATTTAATCATTTATCTCTTTATTATGGTCATTCCAAATGATTTTATGACATGATTTTCTCATTTGCTATAATCATATAATAAAAAATGATTATTTTGCATTGCATTACGTTGAATAAATTTAAAGAAGGATGTTAAAAAGAGAATTTTTGAACAAGTGGAATCTGAAATTTGAATGTTGTAGATTTCTTGATATATAAAATGGGAAGACATAATGTTATTTTTTTTTGACTTAGAGGAACAGCTAGATGAATAATTATTGCTTATAAACTGTGTATATATATTTATAATTTATGACTATTTGCAGTTTCTAATCATTTTTTGGCCATCTGACGGTTTTCCTAGAGCGAAATACCATTCATATTTTTGTATTTGTGGTACGTAGAAATCTGTAGCACTCGTAATTAAGGTTCCACCTTGAATCCTAAAATCCTTTTTTTTGTCATCCTCCTTTTCTTAATGTAATGAAATGCCGTGCATATTGGATGGATAAATATTATAATAATATGTTATAATATATAGTTTTTGTTAATTTTTATAAATTTTTAGAGATTTATTTTTCTAATTCTTTTATAAATATTATATCATTATAATTTTTATAAATTCAATGTGCACGCCATAGGAGGAGGATAGTGTTAGGTGAAGCCGCGGAGAATAGGAGGGGGCTCCCCCCTCCCGTGGTTAAAATATAGCTCTAGGTGAAAGGTGACCACGGTTAAAGCTAAAATAAATTATTTGAATTAAATAGTGATATTTAGAATTATCTTATCATGCAGAAAATTATTTTAAAAATTATGAATGTTAATTTAAACAATGATTTTAAGTTATAACAACAAATAACTTAATGCACGGTTCGCAGTAGTCCTCGGGACGTGTGGAAATTGCATGAAGGGCTTCAATAATTAATTTTAATACGAACATGAGTAAGGAATTTCATACCAAAACGTTGCAATATAAAATTTAATATTTGTTATAGAACGAAAATAATTCATATATTTTATATGTATTAGTCTTATATTTTTCTTTGGTCCTTATTAATGTTAAAATGTAGAAGAAAAAGTATAAAAAAGGTATAAAAAAGGTAAAAAAACTTTCTTCGAGAATCGAACCTCCATCCTCCAGTTTACAAAAAGCGGAGCGTACACCTTGGCGCACATGACTAGCACAACTCCATATAGTACCAGCATAGTACTTGTCAAGGATGCCATGCATAAATTTTAGCTCCTAGGAGGGACTTGGAGAGGCTTGGAGAAGCTTAGAGTTACCAACATCCTTATAATTAGTTTTATGTAAGTTTTTATAATTTATTTATAATTTCAAAAATTTCACTCAAAAAAAATTGCTTTTGAGAGGACTTGAACCACGATTGCTTCAGTTCCTGCGTGCATACTCGGTGCCTCTCCTCCTCCGCTTTTCGAACCGGGCTCGAAGGCAAGAGCCAATCAGCACCAAGCTCTACTGCGCAGACCCGAGTTGAGGACTCGCTATCGCTTCACTGTATATAACTATCTATTAAAAAAAACCTTTTCAAAAAAGGTATAAAACAGGCAAGTATGCTTTTTTACCCAACCTAATCAATATATTGTAGCATAAATTAGAAGAAGTAATAATTAATATTAATAAATTCCTTTAAAAAAATTTAACTATTAACTAAAACAAATTTAATTTTTTCATACATATTTCCTTGATTCATCAATCGATTAAAAAAAGCATAATGCATATATCGAAAAATTCTTGTTTAAACAATGTCAATAAATTATGTTTTTTTTATCATTTTTATCTAAACATTTTTTAATAAATTTATTATACCTAATGCAGGAACGCTTTTTATGATTTACTTATTTTTAACTGGACTACAAGTAAAATACAAGTTGTGGTTCTTTGATTACGAAATAATTCGCTTTGATTGTCAAATTATTACTTTTATTAATTTCACATTATCTGCTATTATATAACAATCCAAAATAGCTTCAAAAATACTTGGCGGACCTGGCGATTAACCATTTAAGGTTTAATTTACTTAACGTACTAGTGAAGATGTAAGTTTGAAGAACATATATATTGTTGATACAGATTTATACATGTGTAGCTGCACAAACAAAATTAGAATATATATAATATTTTAGAATGAAATCTAATAATAGGCTAAGAGTTTTTATTTATGGAATATTATAGTGCACATGGGTTACATATTTTATTTTATTTTATTCAATTGGTATTATATAGAAAATAATCTCATACAGAAGTATTTAAAAATAATTAAAGAGTACTAAATTAGTGGAGATTATCCAATTTATACATGAATTTACACTATTGTTTGTAGATTTCACAAACAATTCATTACTAAACTAATATCTAAAATTAGTATTTGAAAAATCATGGATACTGTGGAATACAGTCGATTCTAGCTGGAATCCAGATCGATCCAGATGAAATTCTAGCAGGATTTTTTTAACAGGGCGTATGAATATACGTAAGTGAAAGTGAAAGGTTCTGTGTCGAAAACTATGCACAATTATGGATAATTGCATATAATTATATGTGATTATATATATACTGGGATTTTCTTGGTTTCTGGGATATATAAATTTTTTTCAATTGTATAATAAACCCCACAACACCGACCCCAATGATATTCGCCAGTAGCGCCTGCTTCTGTTTTCTGTCACTTTTATGTATTAAAACACGAAAACGTTACTAAAGAAGTAATTTTACCCAAAAAAGTCGTCCCAGAAACTTTCGATCCACTTATATATAAAAATATATACATGTATATATATCTATATATACATGCGTACAATCATTCATAGTTATATAGAGACAATATACATATATATATAATCATATAAGTAAACGATTTCGTTCCCGAAAAGAATTTTCTTAAATAGATGCGACTTTGAGACATACGAACCAATACTGCTCCCGAAACTATCAACTTTTGTTCTTTCGTATGAAGAGGTGATGTGGATTTGCACTGTTACTCCCTTCATAGAAGAACATTTAGAAAATTGAAACATCTCCAGAGCATGAGAGAAGTAAAATCAATTTGAAATTATGAATTTTAAGAAGTTATTTTAAAATTTTAGGAAAGTATAATATGAATATTAATAAGTATATATTAAGGCGCTTCTATAACAATAAGAATCACTTGTACAATAAAAATCACTTCGCATAAAAAAGTCATTACTGTGGTACTGAGAAACCGTAGATAGACTAATAAATCAATTTTTTATATCATATAAACTTGTAGAATACACGAAACTACATGTAAATCTCCGCGGAAATTTACACGTACTTTCATATAATATTCTTCAAGTTCGTATAACTTATAAAAATTAATTCATTTGTTTACCTACGGTTTCTCACTACCATGGTAGTGAAATTTTTTGTTAAGGCATGAAATAATGTCATGGTAGTGACATTTTAACTACATTTGTTACAGAGGTTAGAAAAATTAAGAGGTAGTACCTTTACAACCAAATTCCGCTTATTTTAAAAGTGTAAATTACGTATTTGCAACGGTTTAGAAGTAAAAAAAATATTGTCAAATGCCCCTACATGACGCGGACATCAATAATAACAATTTTTTGCAAATCACCCATATAGGGCTATATATGATTATATATTATTATATAATCATATATAGCATATATAAAAATGAATTATATATAAATCATTTTTACACGGATTGGCCCGCGTGCTTCAAGTTCATTTCAACAGCAAATTATTGGAAAGTCAAATTATTGTCATTAAAACAGTTGTTATAGCGTTATAAACAAATTACTTTGATAATTTTTTTCATGATTTATAGCTTTTAGTACCATAAATTATTGTTTAACATAAAAGTTTGTTAGTTATTATTTTCCCTAGAAGACAAAATATTATCTTTTAAAATGAGAATGTATGAGCTTAAAAATTTTAATTGAAACCGAAAATGCGAGCAAAAGAGTGAGCGCGCCGAGTGAAAACGGGACCTTTTTGCACTAAATTTGCAAGAACTTTTAATCTATCTAACATTATTTCAAAAATACAAAATCGTGTGAACCAGACTCTGATAGATATTTAACAACAAAAGATATAATGATTTAAACAATCAAATTCTTAATATCAGTTAAACTCACCATTTTTCAGTTAATCACCTAGCAGATTCTTATTCAGCGGGACAAAATACATAAGAAAACACTTGGTGATGCCGGCGATCGGTCACAAAACCGCCCTGCCCCCTAACTATATACTCTTTATACATTCGAAAAAATAATTCATTTTTCTATGCATCAAACTAGGTAGCAATAAAATAGCAGCTTTTTTGTAATATAATATCCAATAAATTGAACATAAACTATTAATGTATAATCAAGACAACTTTGCTCTTCCTTGGAACATAATCTACTATTTCGAAAAATTTCAGCCGAATACATGAAGACTACTGGAAATAGAATTTTCACAAAATTTTTTATTTGGGAAATTGAATGTTCAACAACGGACGATTTGAATACTTTATCGTAATGCTATTTCCAGTACTCTTTAAAATATCGGACTGAAACTGTGCGAAATGTTAGAATATGGTCCAAGGAATTATAATGATTATGTCTTTATTTTGTATTAATACAAGTATTTTTCTTACTGGAATCAAAATACTGTAGTGTCCGTAAATATGGAGTATAACATTCCCTTAACCCTTTGCAGTGCAAAGTCCTGCATAAAACATAAAAGAGACTACAATAACGTGGATGGTTATTCCCTAACGTTTTTAATTTTTTGTTATATTAATATACATTTTTATATTGTTTATTGCTTTTATAGTATGCAAAAATTAAATATAAAATGTGTTTAATTCTTAAAGGACCGTTTGCAGTCTGCACTTTTTTAAAGTAAGTTGTAAATATTATGCATAGTATTCAGAATTGTAGAAGTTATTATTATATGTGCTTAAATTTTACAGAAATAATTTATTATTGTGAAATCTAATCTGTCACAAAAGTTTAAAGTGCAGCTATTATAATGCTGCAACGGGGAATACTAGCTGTGTGCATTCATTTTTCGCATTAGAACCCCTAAATCACTCTTCTAAGCCGTTGATCTCTATGATTATTTTCTTATACAGCCGATTTAATGAAAAGATCGATTGTGCAAAGGTATCCAACTAACAAAAACCATTCTTGAGTAAAAATAATTGCTTTATCCTATGTAATCGGAAACAATTTTGTTTCTTTACAATTTCTTCCCCAAGTTATTTTTTTCGGCGTTCGAAATGGTAAAGTAAATTTCTTGCATTGGACTTGATTTTTCCGAACTGCCATTGTTTGAAAAATCCATTGTATCAAGCTCCATCAACAATATTAAAAATGAATGGCATAAATTGTTAACATTTATAACAAAATTAATTGGGTATATATTTTTGGCAATGATGTAGTTTAATAGATACAAATTTAGACCTGTATTGACAGGTGACTATGAATAAACCACAAATAATTTAGCACATAAGGTGCTTTTGTAAATCAATCATACAGGGTCTTATAGAATAGTGTATTTGCGACTATTATTTAGTGTATCTCAGAAAGAAAATATTATTTTGACTATTTAGAATGCTTCACAAACATAAAGAGTAAAAGAAAATTATTTCTTTACCGTATTAAAAATAATATTTTATGTACTTAAAAAGTAGCCAGGAATATATTCTAAAACATAATTTTTTTGCACTTTTCGATTACGGCTTCTGATGGAGCAATTATGATGTCGAATTGAGATTCAACACACCTATAATCTTTAGGAAAATATATTCTTCCCTCATGGTCTAAATTTACGTCAGATTTTGACGGCTTATGCTATTATTTAATATTCTATTTCCTTATATCCGAGTGGTAAATATCGCGTTTATTTATACCATGAGTAGTTAATTGTTTGTGCATCATGACGAGTTATCTCATCCAAAATATATAGAATTATTGTATAATATATATATGAGCCCGTGTGCAAGAGGGTAAAATACGAGAAAACTGAAACCAAAAAAAAAATACAGGGCAAACTATTCCAAATAAGGTTATTATAATGTTGTTTATACACGTGCTTACGCTTGACTCGTCTAGCGACGACTGATTGCTTGAAAATTAGACTGATGATTTTGTTCTCAAGAGTGTCGATAGTACAGAGTATTATGTCTGTACATCTTCCCCGTTTTTACAAAAGTTTGTGTTACATACTAACATTTTATATGAATTTTATTTAAGAGATCGAGATTTTTAAACAATTTTCCATCTCTTATTAGGGAGAGTTGGGGTATTATGGGCACTGTGGGGAATATTAGAAACTGAATTATTAAAAAAATTAAAAAAGTAAGCATCTTGAAAAAATTACATATTTTAAATAAAGTATCGCTGAAATCATATAACAAAAAACATATTTCATTCCCTTTTAATTACAAGTGTAAACCAGCGCTGACGCATTCCTGTGATATTCGCGATGTAAGGTATACACAAAGTAAAACTTTTTGCATGTAAGGCACGACTGTAACTGATTGCGCTTCACGCTCGCATTCAGTTGCTGTCTCTACAGATGGTTTCACTGTTATCTGGAAACGAATCGCTCCAAGCAAAAAATGTCCAATAAAGAAAAGTTTTATTTTTTTATGCTCTACAACTTATACTTTTAACAATTTTGTGAGAAATTAATATTTTTTTTTTTTTGTTAATGCCCAAAAAGACGTCCTTTTTAGCCTATTTAAACCCTCTCTGACTGTTTGTCCACTGTTATCTTGGAAGGAATTGATTTTAAAGAAAAGTGTTCAACAGAAAAAAGATGTATTTTTTTAGTTCTTAATTTTTTTTTGTACACTTCATGAAAATAGGTTTTTGTTCCAGTCATTGCTAAAAATGACTTTTCGAAATTTTTAAAAAGTGTGCCATTTTGAAGCTTTTCAAAGAATATGGCCCAAAATAGGAACGTTACTATTCTGTAATATAGTATGGAAATTTCCAAAGTTTCAGTTCGATCCGTCAAAATTTGACGGATGAAATCCATTAGCTTGATAACATACACACGTACATCCATATATGAAAATGAAATTGCTCAAAACCCATTCTTATCATAAAAATTGGTTTTGTACTATAATATGTGACTTTTGTTGAAATTCGAAACTTTTTGCGAAGACGAAAATATAAGAAACTACCATGTAGCGGTCGTGCCTAAAAATTCGAAAAATTTTCGGACCATTAACATCCAATTTTACAATAAGTTTACGTTAGCCATAAAATAACTTAAGAATTTTTATTGATTTGTAATTGTTACTTAAAGAAATATAAAATATCCTTCTTTAAGTTAATTATGTGTATACTATTTTTGTAATCACAAATATTTTTTATAATTAATTAAACTGAAAAATCAATTGAGGTATTATGGACACCTACTTCATTTATATGGGGCCGTTCTGCAAGTCAGTCATCTAACCTCATAAAAGGGACGTCGTTTTATACTTATAAGATAGGTTGAAATTATTTAATTAATTATTGAATACCATAACCATAATTTATTTTATTAAAAATTAAAAATGTCAAATAATAAGTAATATTACCCTTAACAATGTGACCAGATTACCCATACATTGTGGGGTAGTATGGCCTCAAAAGGCATTCTAAAATAAATGTTTATTTTCAATAACATAAGATTATAAAAATTAATATTTTATAGTCAAAGATGTATTCATTATTGCATACCTATACTTTCTATCAAGACTATTGTTTAACCTTTGAATGTCACACTAATTATTTGATATATTTTTAATAATTGTGGCGGGTCTGCATAATACCCCTACTTCCGCTACAATTTTATTTGTTATTGATTCATTGTCACTAACGTCGGAGTGAGTGTTTCTTTTTGTAATCATCTTATTATTCTTATTTTTTGATCGAGGTTCACTTATGAATCTTTATCTTAAGAATCTCGTATTTCTTTAGATTATTTGACCATAAATTGTTTAAAGATTGGATCTTTCGGAAAAATTTTCAAAAAGCGTAGACAGACTCAATCAATTGCAACAAATGATCTGTGATTTTGCAAATAAACAACTTATTATGTGACGTTTTAAAAGTATCCGCACTTCCCTCTACAGGCTGAGCTAAGATTTGAATTCTCATAATAAGATTATATTTCGGCATAGGCAATAGAAATCAGAAATAGATATTTAGCCTTCAATTGAAAATCAATGAAAATGTCTTTGTAACTGATTAGACTAAATATATATTTCTAATCTTTATTGATTATGACGAAATGAAATTTTATTATGTGAATTCAAATCTCAGCGCAGCCTGAAGAGGAAAGTGTGAATACTTCCAAAGTATCCATTTTCTTCCAATTTGTCACTTCTCATCGCAGGTGCGGGGAGTTGACGGCATTCCGCAAAGTGTTATAGTGAAAGCGCTTCCCATTATCGGAAACCTTCTGGTTGAACTATTTAACTCGTCTTTCTCTAGGGGCATTTTTCCGGCCCTTTGGAAGAAATCACGCGTAATTCCGTTGAAAAAGTGTAAAGCGCCCTCCTCTCCATCGGACTTTCATCCCATTGCGCTTCTGTGCTTTCTCTCAAAGGTGCTGGAGAAAATTGCTCACGAGCAGCTGATGGAGTATCTTGTGGTCTCTCGCATTCTGGACCCACTACAGACTGGCTTCAGACCATTCCACTCTACGCAGACTGCCTTGCTAAAACTTACTGAATACATTAGACGAGGGATTGACAAGAAAATGATGACTTTACTATTACTATTTATATAGCAAGGCCTTTGACACTATTTTGCCCTCACGACTGCTGGACAAGTTAAGGCTGATGGGATTCTCCCGGGCTGCTCTCCTGTGGTTACATTCTTATTTTTCTCAAAGAGAACAAGCAGTCAACACTAGTACACATGGTGAATCCTCATGGTTATCCACAAACTTAGGTGTTTCACAGGGATCAGTCCTGGGGCCTCTCTTGTTCTGTCTATACATTAACGACATTAAAAAAGTACTAGAACCTGGAAGCGTTCAGCATATTTTATACGCAGATGACCTGCAAATTTACGTCCAAGTGCCGCGTGATCGTCTGGATGAGAGCGTGGGGCTGCTCCGGCGTGCGGCGGAAGCAGTGTCGGGATAGGCGGTCGCCGCCCCTCTCAGACTCAATGCCAGTAAAACAAAAGTAATTTTATTCGGTTGTCAAAAATTTGTATTACATTTCCAACAGGGAAAACAACTCTGCATTGATCTGGGGGACGGTGTGCGTATCCACTTCTCCGGCACTGTCAGCAGTCTCGATGTGGTACTGAACTCTCAACTTACATGGAAGTCGCACGTTAATATGTTGACCAAAAAGTTCAACAGAATTTTATATAGTCTTAGATTTTTTCGACAGTACACCACCGGGATCTTGCGCAAGCGGCTTGCCGAGGCGATTCTGTTCCCTCACCTGGACTATTGCGCGGTAATTTTGCTGGATGCTTCTCAGGACACCAAAAATCGACTGCAGGTCCTGCAGAACTCCTGCGTGCGATACGTGTTGGATCTTAGGCGGGATGATCACGTCAGCCCTCACCGCAGTGCTCTGGGTAGGCTGCGCATTGATTCTAGGAGGCAATATTTTCAGGCTGTACTAATGTACAAAATCATGCGTATGCATCTTCCGGACTATCTACTGAACCTCTTCACTAGATACGTACCCAAAGGCTCGGTAAGAGGGGTGACAAAGGAATTCATCCCTCCCCTGATGCGCACTGAGACTGGAAGAAAATCTTTTCAAGTACAAGGTGCGCATTTATGGAACTCCCTGCCTACCGAGATAAGATACCTTCCTTCCCATATACACCTTTTTTATCAGTATAAGTGTATTTAAGGTATGAGTGAGAGGACTGAATTCTCTATTTTGTTGTGCGAATGTGTTTAATTTTAGTTTTCCTGACTGATAGATATTAAGGCTTAATTTAATTTTAGAAATTTATTTGCTTTTAATTCAACTGTCTTGTATGTAATGCGCCCTGTGATATTACTTTACTTATAGACTGACTTACTGTAATAACCTCCAGTATTCCTAGTTAAAAAACCGACTGTGATATCACAAATCGAAAATTCTGTGCAATATTATATTATATTGCATTATTTTGTATTATGATTTGTATATATTTTAATCCTTTTGTAATTTTAAATTGCAAATAAATTTATATCTATCTATCTATCTATCCCTCCTTCCTCTGGCTTCTTCGACTCTCTTACTTCCTTCTTTCTTGATACTTCTGGCGCTCCTATCTTTCTTCCTCTTTTTATCCTTTCTTATCCTTATTCTTCCTTTCTTCTATTTCTCTATCTTCCCCCTCTTCTAGTCTTTCTACTTCCTATTTATCTTCCCTACTCCTAACTACTCACTGGCGCTTTCTCCTCTGCTTGCTCATCGCTTTCACCTAAGAGAGAAAGATCACATTAGTACGTTACACTTTAGTAGGGTTCTCACAGGGTGATTTTGGGGTCAGGGCGGAGGGATTGGGTCTGGCGCTACCGTTACACGGGGAGGGATGAATTTCTTTACATCCGTGACGTGAACCTTTGCGCTTCGCTTGTTCGAATCCGTTTCGAGAATATATACCGTAGGTGACCGCACCTCTACAATTTTGAAGGAGCCGTCGTATTTTGGCGCTAACTTCGCGGAAAAACGCTGCTCGGCATTCGATAACATGTGTACCCGTCATAACACTAGCTCACCCACCCGAAATGTCACGTCCCACCTTCCCTTATTATAATACTTCCCCTGCTGCTCCCTCGCGTCGTCGGCGAATTTCGAAACTAGATCGCGCAACGCGTCTAGCCTTCTCATTCGATCCGCCCAGTCGTCGGGATCCATGCGGCTTAACGTCTCGGCGCTCTCTACTTTTCGTCGCAAACTCTTCACCGGTCGAAGATGTCTACCGTAGTTTAGGAATGCTGGCGAAACCTTGTTTGTCGCTTGTGTCGCTGTGTTCGCTGCATGGCGAAACTCGTGTACGTGTTGGTCCCAATTTCGGTGGTCTCATGCTTGATTCCGTACTCCTCGAACGTCGCTTTCAGGAACTTGTTATCGAACGTCTTGCCGTTGTCCGCCAGGAAGTACTCTGGCACTTCCCATCGGAAGAGGATGAGCTCTTCAAAGCGCTTTTGCTACTGCCTTTCCGTCCGCTGTCCGCACCGGCTTCACCTCGATCCACTTCGTAAACAAATTCTGGAACACGATCATATACTTGTTCTGCGATTTACTCGGCGGAATTTCCATGAAATCCGCCGCTGCTACGGCCCACGGGCGCTCCACATTCCGTCGCCCCATCAATCCCTGTGGTCCTGTCTGAGATACCTTATGCTGCTGGCACTCCTGACATTGTCGCACGAATTCATCCACCGCGTGGTAAACTCCCTTCCAATAGTAGTCCCTTGCGACGCTATCGTAGGTCTTCTAGATCCCAAAATGGCCAGATGACGCCTCTACATGCGCATCTCGCAACACTCGCTCCCTCTTCTCCGCTGGCACAACTAATTTCCATCCTTCCTCGTTATTGGTGATCGGGTCCAACAGTGGATCTCGGCGATAGCGATACAGCATACCATCTTCCACCTTCCAATTCCGGAATTTCATCGGCGTCGCGATCACATCCCTCACCATGGTGCAGTACCACTCATCCGTGACTTCCTCGAACGCTCCTACTTCTTCGGTCTCGTACATTCTCGAGAGGGCATCTGGCACCTGGTTTAAGGCCTCCTTGCGATGCTTAATCCGAAAATCCCACTGCTGCATCTGCAGGGCCCACCTCGCCAGTCTACTCGTCGGATCCTTCAGGTTCTTCAACCAGCGCAAGGCGCTATGGTCGGTGATCGCCTTGAAATGATATCCCTCGAGATAGGGGCGCAACTACTTCAACGCCCACAATAATGCTAGGCACACCTTCACCGTAGTTGTATAGTTCTTTTGCGCTGGCCACAGTACTCGGCTTACATAGACGATCGGGTGTTCGCCGTCGTCCATTTCCTGAGTCAGCATGGCGCCGAGAGCATAGTTGCTCGCATCTCACTGCACGATGAACGGTTTCGTGAAATCTGGACGGACGAGTACTGGCGCTGTCGTCAACGCCCTTTTCAATCCGTCAAATCCTTCCTGCTGCTCCTCTCCCCAAGTCTACTCCTGTCCCTTGCGCAATAGCTTGAGAAGGGGTATCTTCAACTCCGAATTATCCTCGATGAACCGCGAGTACCACCATACCATCCTCGGAGGCGGATACTCGAGTACTGCTGTTACCTTCTGTGGATTCGGGTGTAATCCCTCGCTATCCAGCAGGAATCCGAGGTACTGCATCCTCGAGCAGCAGAATTCCCATTTGTCGCGATTCACCATCATACCCGCTTCCACCACCTTGCGCAATACCACCTCGAGCCACTTGAGATTCTCCTCCAGCGTATCCATCGCGGTGATTATGTCGTCTAGGTATCCGAAGATGTGAGGCTCGAATTCCGACCCGCATATGGCATCGATCAAGCGCTGGAACGTCATTGGCGCACTAGTTAGTCCGAAGGGCATCCTGGTGAATTGGTAGAGCCCTGCACACGGAATCGCGAACGCTGTATATTTCTTGCTCGCCTCGTCCATTGGCACTTGATGATACGCCCACTTCAGGTCCACTTTCGATAAGTACCGCGCTTTCCTCAGCTTATCGAGGATGCTGCCCATGCTCGGGATTGGGTAGGCATCCTTTACCGTCACCGTGTTTAAATCGCGATAGTCGATACAAAATCTCGGCTCTCCGTCACACTTCTTGACTATCACGGGGGCCCTGACGACCTCTCGATTATTCCCTTACTCAGCATTCTATCGACCTCTTCCTGCGCGATCTGCATCATCCCTGGCGACATGCTCCTCGGGCGATGTTTGATCGGCGCTGCTCCTCTCACATCAATGTAACGCTTCGTATGCTTCGTCAATCCCATCACGTCCGGCGTTGGAGGCGGCAGGTCGTTGACCAATTTTTCGACTAACCGCTTCTCATCCTCGCTCAGTGCTGAGATTCCGGCACACTCGGCGATTATCACTCCTGGACCTTCCTTGTCGTACGTATTGAACTTCCTCCATTCGCCATCTGCTACTCTTCATTCGTTCCATTTCCACTTCGTCTCTATGCCCCAATCGTGCGCGAAGAAGGCACACAGGACCATCAAGTAGTCCGTATTTGGCAACAACTTTAGACTTAGCGCTCCGACAGTACCATCAACATACAACATCATTTCCACTTTCCCTGCTGTTCTACTCACTCCTCTTTTAAATTTTACATTTTCCCGCTATGGTGGGTCCCACGAACGAGATCATTGAACCTGAGTCGAACAGGGCTTTACTGGTGTGTCCTCCCAGCACTACCGAGGGATAGAATCTATTCTCTACGGCTGTACAGGCCACATCGTCGCTTTCCTCGGGCAATTCCTCATCTCTCCCGCTCGGCGCTAAATCCATCTTCTGTGGTTCTGGGGCTTCGCTGAGTGGGGTTCGTGGTGTCGCTTGCTCCACCTCCCTTACAAGTGAGCGCGCTATGTCGGTCCCGAACTCTTTGGCTAGCGTCCTCAGCTCCTTATTCAGATCCTCTACGCTTCGTGGCAGTTCTCGCTTTATGGTTCCAGTAATCCTCCCTAGTTGCGATGCTTGACCTTCTCTCATTTCCTCGGCGGTAGGAGACGATTCCGGCGCAAGGTAATTCCCATCACGCACAGCCGTCTCCTTCCTCTCTGCTCTTCGCAATCCCTCCTCTCGTCTTCTCCTCACTTCTGCTCGATACTCTATATCCTCTTGTTTCTTCTCTGCTTCTTCTCGGTGCGATACGTCTTCGTATTTCTTCTTCGCTCTCTCTCGATCCGCTACGTCCTCCGATTTCTTCTTCGCTCTTTCTCGATCCGATACGACATCTGATCTCTTCTACGCTTCTTCTCGGTCTCGTTCTTTGAAGCCGCTTCCGGGCGCTACCCTACTCGCTTTCGTAGTAGGCTCGACACCATGAACTTCATGTCTCCCCTCTCCTAGAGCTAGGAAAGGGATCTCCTTTCCTGCTTTATTCCACAAGCTCTCCTCCGCAACTCTGATTCTAGGCGCCTGTTGCTGTTGACCGCCGGGGATTGAGTACTCGCTTCCTGCGATCTTACAGTCTCCGACCACGCTTACTTCAATTCATCAATGAGTGAATTAACCCCCTTTGGCACAGTGGTCAATCAGACGTACATCATCAGGAAATTGATTAGATTCACCCATCTTCTAACTTATTAAGCGAACTACTCCGAATTTCAATAGCTTGAGTGTCTTTTAGGTAAGAGTGACCGAGCGCCATAACTCAAGGATAGATCCGTAGCGATCGACAGATTGCTTGATCGATTCCTCCATCACTAGTCCGCGTCATGCGCCATCGGAGTACTCTTCGCTCAAACCAGCTGTAAGTGCTGTTTGTGTTAGGAGCCATCGAGCAGCATAGGTCAAGGAGGTTGTCAATAACGAATGAGAGATCCTTTCGACTGAGTCCTCTGTGCATCCGTAAGCTAGTAAAAGTTATTCAATCTAATTAATGTGTAGCGGCTTGATACTTTATCAATAAATTCATTAAACTCATTTAATTAAATTCATTGCATCATCTGCTCCATTTGAATTAAGTTTTTCTTCGAACCAACTTTGTGTCAGTTAAATTAATTAAATTCATTAAATTCATTTAATTAAATTCCTTGCATCATCTGCTCAATTTCAATTAAGTTTATTGTTCAAATCAACTTTGCGTCAGCTAATTTAAATAAATTCATTTAGCTCATTCAATTAAATTCCTTACATCATCTGCTCAATTTCAATTAAGTTTATTGTTCGAATCAACTTTGCGTCATTTAAATTAATTTAATTCATTAAACACATTCAATTAAATTCTTTCCACCATTTGGCCAATTTCAATTAAATTATTGTTCAAATCAACTTTGCGTCAGTTAAGTTAATTAAATTCATTAAACTCATTCAATTAAATTCCTTGCTTCATCTGCTCAATTTCAATTAAGTTTATTCTTAGAATTAACCTTACGTTAGTTAACTGAACTAAATACATTAAACTCATTTATTTAAATTCCTTGCATCATCTACTCAATTTCAATTAAGTTTATTGTGCGAGTAAACTTTGCGTCAGTTAAATTAAATAAATTCATTAAACTCATTTATTTAAATTCCTTAAATCATCTACTCAATTTCAATTAAGATTATTGTTCGAATCAACTTTACGTCATTTAAAATAATTCAATTCATTAAACTGATTCAACTAAATTCTTTCCATCATTTCCCCAATTTCAATTGAGTTTATTGTTCGAATCAACTTTGCGTCAGTTAAATTAATTAAATTCATTAAACTCATTCAATTAAATTCTTTCCATCATTTGCCCAATTTCAATTAAGTTTATTGTTCAAATCAACTTTGCGTCAGTTAAATTAATTAAATTCATTAAACTCATTTATTTAAATTTCTTGCATCATCTGCTCCATTGTAATTAATAAGTTTATTGTTCGAATCAACTTTCCGTCAGTTAAATTAACTAAATTCATTAAACTCATTTAATTAAATTCCTTGCATCATCTGCTCAATTTCAATTAAGTTTATTGTTCGAATCAACTTTGCGTCAGTTAAATTAACTAAATTCATTAAACTCATTTATTTAAATTCCTTGCATCATCTGCTCAATTTCAATTAAGTTTATTGTTCGAATCAACTTTGCGTCAGTTAATTTAATTAAATTCATTAAACTCATTTAATTAAATTCTTTCCATCATCTGCCCAATTTTAATTAAGTTTATTGTTCAAATCAACTTTGCGTCAGTTAAATTAATTAAATTCATTAAACTCATTCAATTAAATTCTTTGCATTATTTACTAAATTTCAATTAAGTTTATTGTTCAAATCAACTTTGCACAAGTTAAATTAATTAAATTGATTAGGCTCATTTATTTAAATTCCTTATATCATCTACTCAAGTTCAATTAAGTTCACTGTTCGAATCCACATTGCGTCAGTTAAATCAATTAAATTCATTAAATTCATTAAAGTCATTTGATTAAATTCCTTGCATCATATGCTCAATTTCAATTAAGTTTATTGTTCGAATAAACTTTACGTCAGTTAATTTAAATAAATTCATTAAACTCCTTTAATTAAATTCCTTGCATCATCTGCTCAATTTCAATTAAGTTTATTGTTCAAATCAACTTTGCGTCAGTTAAATTAATTAAATTCATTAAACTCATTCAATTAAATTCCTTGCTTCATCTGCTCAATTTCAATTAAGTTTATTGTTCGCATCTACTTTGCGTTAGTTAACTGAACTAGATACATTAAACTCATTTATTTAAATTCCTTGCATTATCTACTCAATTTCAATTAAGTTCATTGTGCGCGTAAACTTTACGTCAGTTAAATTAAATAAATTCATTAAACTCATTTATTTAAATTCCTTAAATCATCTACTCAATTTCAATTAAGATTATTGTTCGAATCAACTTTACGTCATTTAAATTAATTCAATTCATTAAACTCATTCAATTAAATTCTTTCCATTATTTGCCCAATTTCAATTGAGTTTATTGTTCGAATCAACTTTGCGTCAGTTAAATTAACTAAATTCATTAAACTCATTTAATTAAATTCCTTGCATCATCAGCTCAATACCAATTAAGTATATGGTTCGAATCAACTTTGCGTCAGATAAATTAACTAAATTCATTAAACTCATTTAATTAAATTC
>UELV01178275.1:0-16393 GCA_900490015.1 Megastigmus stigmatizans | reverse complement strand
TATATATATATATATATATATATGGAATATTCTTTTTCAAATCAGCCACCCCCCTGCCCATTTTTCTTTTGAGAGAAGAAACTTTTGTAGCATACCAAAATCTTCGTTATGAAGTGTACTTTTCGATGCCGTCTGGCCTTTTTACTAAAAATCAATCCTAACCTCAAAATGGCTGCCTCAAACACGGCATGCCACAAAAAAAGGCAATGTTTCCATCAAAATTTCCCAAAAAAATATAATTCTTCGATGAATTTTGACTATTTTACTATTCTAGGGGTTTTCGGGGTCGCTGATTACGAATCAGAAGTCAAAAATATTAAATTTTAATTTCCAAGATAGCGGATCCGATATGGCATGAATTGTATGGTAAAAGGTATTTAAGCTAGAAAGTATAATAGGCTCTAGCTTCGCGTTTCGGTTTTTCGCCTTATCGGAGAGTATGTGTGTGCGCTTGAGGACTTGAGAGCCAATGTTCGGTTTCCACGTCCTGCGGCCGTGTAATATCGTGCATGTTTCTGAAAAGCCATTGCCGCTTTGATTCGTACGAATTCGTATGCTTCGTGTAAGCGCTTCAGACGCGCTTCGGGTGGTAGACCAGTGTTGTCGAGGTTATTGAAACCTCCGGGGGATGGTAGTTCACGTCCATAGTTCAAGTAGGCAGGAGTGTAGCCCGTGGTTTCGGAGGCGGATGTATTGTAGGCGAAGGTGAATTCCGATATATGCTTGTCCCATTGTTTGTGTTTATTTTGGGCGTATTGTGCGATCATTGTTTTGAGCACTCGGTTAGTCCTTTCGACGGCATTACATTGGGGCGTGTAGGGTGGTGTGCGGCAATGTTTGATGTTGCTGCTGTTTAAAAATTCGGTGAATTTCTTGCTTTTAAATCGTTTTCCGTTGTCAGTAACTACTGTTTCGGGGCATCCGTGTCGCAGAACTAAGTCCTTAAACTTTGTGGTAACTGCTTTCGCGGTGGCTGTACACAGTGGTCGGGCCTCCACCCATTTCGTGAATCTGCCCTGCATAACTAGTAATGCGGTTTGCCCATTGGATGATCTTGGCAGTGGTCCTACGAGATCCAAGTTTATGCACTGCCAGGGTTGGTCTGTGTTGTGTGCATGCATTTCCCACAGTGTCTGTCTCTGCTCTGTCTTATATTTCTGACACGTGATGCAGTTGCGTACATATTCGGTGGCCTTTTGTAGCATTCCAGGTAAGTAGTAACTGTACGCTAGACGTGTGAGGGTTTTAGCGATACCTAGGTGACCGGCAGTCTCGGCGTCGTGGTTTTCCTGGAGTATTTAAGTGCGCATATCGGTCGGGACGCACAATTTCCAGTCCTCTTTGTCGCTGGTATCGTTGAAGTTTAAGCTGGTTATGATATGTCGGTATAGTCGATCGTTCTTGATTGCGTAATCCGGCACCTCCCGTGGCTTCCCGTGGTTGAATGCCTGTTGCTGTTCTTCTCCCCAGTGCCATCTTATCAACTTTCTTTGCAGGTTAGTCAAGGGAGTTGTTATCATTGAAGCATTTGGTATGAAGCGGCGATACCATGATATTGAGCCCAGAAACCGACGTAGCTCTTTCAGGCTTGATGTTGGTGCCATTCCGTTCACGGCTTGTACCTTTTGTGGGTCCGTATGAATCCCGTTCTTATCGATGACATGACCCAGGTACGTTAACGAATCCACGCAGAACTTGCATTTCTCGAGGTTCATCTTTAGATTAGCGGTTCGTAGTCGGTCAAAGATTAAGTCGAGGTGTTGTAGGTGTTGGTCGAAGTTTTTACTGGCGACTATGATGTCGTCCAGGTAGGCGAATGCGAATTCTTCGAATTCTGGTCCTATGACCATATCGAGGAGCCGTTGAAATGTAGATGGTGCGGAGTAGAGGCCAAAGGGTAGAACGCGGAACTGAAGTAAGCCGCGGCCGGGTGTGGTAAAGGCGGTGATCGGTTTACTTTCTTTGGTTAGTTCCACTTGCCAGTATCCGTTTTTCAGGTCGATGGTTGACAGATATTTGGCCCCTCGTAGTTTGTCGATGGTGGCGTTGATCTGGGGTAAGGGGTATGCGTCTCGTTCGCATTGTTTGTTTACGCGTCTGTAGTCGATACAGAAACGCGGTTTTCCGTTTTTTTCCGTGCGATGACGACGGGCGAGCTTCACGGACTAAAAGATTTTTCGACGACTTGCTCCTCGAGCATCTTTCCGGTTTTTTCGACGATAATCTGCTGGATTACTGGGTTTTGCGGTGTATAACGTTGTTTTACTGGTGTTGGGTCTAGAAGTTTGATATGGTGTTTTAACAGCGGAGTCGGGCCATTTATGTTGTCGAATTGGCTTATTTTCGTCTGGAGGAATTCTTTTAGCCTCTTTGTCTCCGCATCGTCTCGCGGTTTCAAGCCTTTGGAAGAGCAGAGTTCGCATTCTTGTTTTATGGGAGGTAGTAGTGACGGCGATGGTGTATTGGTTCGGGTGGCTGGTTGTATCGGTAGGCCGAAAATCGACGCTCGGTATTCTATTTTGTCGAGGATGTCCATGCCCAGGATCATTTCATGTGGCAGCGAAGGTAGGACGAAGAATGTGTGGTTAACTTTTTTGTCCATGATAAAAACGATTCCTTCTAAGCTCTTGTCTGTGTCAGTTTCTTTACCGTTGGCCATGATTGCGGACAGGTACTCTGTATGTGTCTGCCATGCCTGCGGCAAGTTGCTGCAATACCTTCGTTCATGAATGATGACGCGGCTCCTGTGTCGATTAGGGCTGTTACTGGACGTTCTGCCACCCAGACCACGAGTGTGACGCGGCCGTCGCTTAATTTTTGCGCTGAGTCCCGCTTTCTTGCGACCCGCCCGCGTAAGCGTTTCCCGGCCCGTGGCATGTGCATTTGATGGTGAGGATGTTATCCTTGCCGCAGTATGAGCAAAAAATTTTTCCGGGATTTTTGTATTCACGACAGCTGTGTCCGGCTCGTTTGCACCTCCAACAGCATCCTTCTCGGCTGTACGGTGTGTCAGCTGCTGCTAGAGACATATTGTGGGTGTTGCGTGTTATTGTGTGGATGTTTTCGTTGTTTCTGCGTCGGGTCAGTTCTTCGAATCGTTCGCCCTTCCGTACGAGCTCTGCGATCGAGTGTATGTCGTCTCTTTCGAAGTGGAGCTGGTAGTCGGGTTTCATATTGTTGTACACGCGATCTAGTTGCTGTACGTCGGTGTGGCCGCCTTTCCGTCTGATTAGCGTTTGGAGGTGGGTGACGAAGGAGCGGATATTTTCGTCTGAACCTTGTTTGCAGTTAAAGATTTCCTCCTCCAGGTTGTCTTCCTCGTCTATGGGTAGGAAGTTTGATTTAAGTTCCGCGATAAAGTCGGCCCAAAAATCCCAAGTGTGGTGATTGTTGCGATGCCATTCGAGCGGTTCGTCACGCCGAAGCTCTTTTAGCTTGTATGCTTCCTGTAGTTCGGTTGCACGATCGATGAAGGAGTACAAGTCTTTCCCGGAGAAGTGGCAGTTCCATTTTCGTATTGTTTCGATGGCGCGCGTATTGTCGGTTAACTTGTCAGTTAGTTTCTTGAAGAAGTCGGTTGGTGCGGATTCTGGAAAAAGAATTTGAGAACCGGTGGGGGAGTTTACTGCGGATTTGAAGTCGCTCGACTCGTCATCAGCGTTTAGCAGTGTTCTCCCAATGACGGAGAGCGTCGGCGGTGTGTTTTTCCATGCTACGATTCTTTCGTTGTCCGGATTATCGTTCGCGAATTCCCGCAATCGTGCCTTTAGCTCCGTGATGGTCCCGGTGTAGTTGAGATGGAGTTCTCTGAGTTTTGTGATGAGATCGTCCTTTCGCATCGAATTTATCCACCTCATGACGAGTGTGGTGGGGAGGACGCCGGTTGGTTGAGAGAAAAAGGCTTGAAGGAATAAGGCGAGCGCGTTTATTTGTTTGCTCGTTTTGCGTCCTTGTTACGTTTTAAGATTTTCTGATCCGTGCTATTAAAAAAAAAACTAATCGTCTCGTCGGTGAGAATATTACACTCTCGTCTTATTCTCTCGATAACAGCTTTGTTTTTCGCGCATTCGTAGTCGACGTATTCTAATTGTTCTTCGAGCTCGCGGGTTTTCCTGTCTTATCTTAAAGTTAATCTAAAGATAAGGATAAAATTAACTAGAATGAGTAACGGTATTTGAGCTGATGTGCGCAACATTTAATAATTTGATTCTATTGTATGACAGGTACACAGTCGGAACGGTTTCGTTGCTGAAAGAAAAGTATATAGTAGAGAAACAAAAACCTTGATTTTATTGTGTGACAGGCGTACCACCTAAATCATCCTCGCAGGATGGCCATGTAACGTTAGAGGCAGGCATGCACTAAGGTGGCAGTTAGTGCAGCGTACTCCACGCGCGGGTCAACTCCCACAGCCGTGTTATACTAGGACTGCAGGTAACTTTTCCCGGAGGATGATATAGGTTCGGAAAGATACTCTTAACTCGGAATTTAATGTGTAAAAATAATGTGAATATTTATTCAATAATAATAACAATCAAACTTATGTACAAGGGTCGAGCTCGGTGCTCGGGTCGGGCCTCTCGAGTAGGGCTTCACAGCATTCGATCGCCGGTAAGCTATAACAGAGAATATCCGGAGAACCGTCTGTCACACATTTGCCGTTTTCGATAGGAATGAGTCTTAGAAAATAAACTTAACTATTAATCGTTGAAAAGTTAATGATTAATTATAATGAATAAACTTAATATCTATATTTTACTAAAATTACGTATACAAATCTAAACGCGACTAATTACAAGTATGCGACCGAAGTGACCCTAGCTGGCTGTCGTATTTGCAAAGCGCCTCCGGGTGGCGATATTACGGACACGTTGTGGTACGGTACGGAACCAAAATTCAAAGACACCATTCGGTCTCTTTGAATTCCTCGTCATGACCTTTGGATTTAGGAATGCATCACAAACCTTCCAAAGATATGTTAATATGGCGCTTGGGGATTTAGACTTTGATTTCGCGTATAACGATGACATTCTCGTATCATCCACTTCATCCGAGGAGCATGCGCAGCGCTTAAACACAGTGCTCGAAAGACTGCAAAATTTCCACTTGCATCTCAACTTGAAGAAATGCATTTTTGGAGCGAACGAATTGATTTTCTTAGGTCACGCGATTAATGAAGATGGCCTTAAACCAGAACCGAAATTAGTGGAAGCTATTAAGAATTTTCCCAAATCCGTCAAAGCAGACGACTTACGACGATTTCTCAGACTGGTAAACTTTTACAGAAAATCGATACCTCAGGCGGCTGAGACACAACGTCACTTTCACGCATTAATAAAAGGTAATAAGAAAAAAGACAGAGACACGACAGAACTTTGCAGAAATTGCATTGTGTAGAAATAGTTGCGACTCCGTCGATTCACGGAGAGATATAAATAACGAGGAGTACGTAACTCTGATTAAACCTCAACAAAATGAAAACGTCACTAAATCGAAAAAGTTCACCCTATGTGAAACAGGGTTGTGACGCCGTTCCTAGCGTCAACGTGTTGCAGCTATATATATGCATCCATTCAAGGGGGAAAAACAGGAAATAATAACCGAATGCCGAGCCCATATTGTCGAGAAACATAGTATTTATGAAGGACCCGAAGTGATGGTGATGGTACTTGTGTTTCATGATCGGAGAATGGGTGCGGAGCCGAGGGCCCTCCAACAAGGCGCCTACAGCCGAGCCGTCGCTGGATATTGCAGCGAACGAGAGAGATGGAGAGCGGTCAACTTGCGTGGAAAGTGAGAGAGAGAGCGAACGCGCAGGCGCAAGCAGTAGGAAGG
Source organism: Megastigmus stigmatizans (assembly GCA_900490015.1). Classification (NCBI taxonomy): domain Eukaryota; kingdom Metazoa; phylum Arthropoda; class Insecta; order Hymenoptera; family Megastigmidae; genus Megastigmus; species Megastigmus stigmatizans. Next base: position 10,558 of record UELV01178275.1, on the reverse strand, counting down.
CGAGATGATTGTAAAGGCGCGCGGACGCTAGCAGCGACTTTTGTGAGCCCTAGCAGGGACACCTCGCGGCGGAGCATTGTACTGCGCGGTTGAATTGAGCGGGAATTGGCGAGCGAACACGTCACTGTTGCCCGGGCCGTTGCCGTGTTGAGACGTTCGTGGAGTTTTTCGGTGCGGGTAATTGCTTTTGTCGTGGGTTTACTTCGTGTAGACGAGTGTTCACTGGAGGTGTGAGTTGGATCGAGTCGCGGGTATCGGTGGAGAAGCCATTGAACGTGCGGGTGCGAGGCTTGTGGCGTGTGTCGGACGATCCTGAGTGAGGCAAGAGAGAGAGAGAGAGAGAGAGAGAGAGAGAGAGGTTTCGGGCGATTTTGTTGCGCGGGAAGTCGCGGACGAATTCGCGTTCGATCGTTGTTGTAGCTCGGGGAATTTTGAGGGTAAGAGAGAGATATCCTTTCGATTCGCGATGATGCGCGATTTATAGTGTGCGGTGGTTTAGATTTGTCGAGAGTGAGAGAGAGAGAGAGAGAGAGAGATTTCGTTGCGCGGAAATTCGCGGTTAGTCTGGTTTGTAGCGCGGAGGAGTGACAGAGAGAGAGAGAGGTCATTTCCGATTTCGCGAAAACACGTGGTGATCTGTTGCGCGGCGGCAGCAAGAATTTGAGTAGGAGAGAAATAGGGAGTTATAAGAAATATCCGTAGGTTATTTCTGCGCGCGGGATTTCGTGTTTCCTAGGTGCGGCGGTGGGAAATGTCCGAGAGAGAGAGAGAGAGAGAGAGAGAGATATTACGACTCGCGTAATTGTGCTTTTATTGTTGTGTGTACGGAAAGAGCAGAAATTGGTGATAGGGCGGCGCGAGATGATGATGTATATTATTTCGTACAATAAATGATTTTTGTTGGTACTTAGTAAGGATTCTTTGTGCGGGTGTTCCCCGAATTTCCCTCCCCTCTTTCTAGCGTAGCGCGAGTCAGGCGGCAGTAGGATAGGGACTTCTAGGTACGGAACGAGTAGCTGACGCAGAGCCGAGCGGAATCCAGCAGAAATTCCGTAATAGTGAATTACGGAATGACGGGATGTAATTAAGTTACGTAATCGATTTACGTAACGGAACTACGGAAATTTTGGGATTTTATGTATTCAAACGGGGAAACCGGCGCAGAAGGTAACCACTGAGAGCGCCAATCTCTCAGTGACGTGCTTTAGCGGAACCTCCTCTGGGAGAGGATTCTTAGGAGCTGGTGGGGCAGAGACGGGGGGATCCGCCTGGCGCCCTTATATTTATAGAAATTTGACGGGTCTCCGGGGTAAATTTTTTCGCTGAATGGGAACGAGAGAAAGGTCGGAAGAATTTTTGTCATGGATCCATGCCCACTCAAGTATTTCTAAACCAAAGAGAAATAAATTTATTCCCAACATTTTAAAGAAAATAAAAACTAGATTCTGTCGAGACGAATAAAAAATCTATCGTATCTAAACACAAAAAGGGAACTAACAAGGTTAGATTTAGCACTGACGTTGCAGTTAGGCATGTATACTATCCTCCCACTCACACCCTTAATTCTTTGTAAGCGTAGAAATGAGTCACTGAGCAAGCAAGTCGCTCCCAAGGGAAAAAAGCAGGATACTAATCCAGGAAATATCTTTTTATTTCCTCTTCTAGCTTCCTCTGGGCCAGCTTGCTCGAAGCAATGTCTTCTTTTAGCAGCTGGACCAGGGTAGGGGGTGACTCTAAGGCGATTGACGAGATAAACGAACGCCTGCTAACAGAAACCATGGCAGTCCCGGGAGACAGCATGGAGCGAAATCAGCTTTGCTTGACGGAGCGTCACCTCGCATCCTTCAAAGAGGAGTATATACGCATGGTGACGGAGCGCTTAAACGCGCTTAGCCGCACCACACAGCGTTCTGTGATGCGCGTGCCACCCACGGGCAACCGTCGACTACCCACACTGTTCGTGGGCGAGCAGCCTGTCTGTACCCTTTTACTCCATAACATACACAGGGTCTCCAAGAAGGCCATTAAAGACATGCTGATGGCCTGCATACACACACACTTCTGCGTCGATAAAGTCTTCGTGCAAGGCAATCGATGCAGCGCGGGCGTAACCTGCGACAGTTTCGCGACCTCCACCGTAATGCAGTGCGTCGTGCTACTTAATAAACTTTTTTTCAAAGGCGGAGGGGGCGACAAGAAGGCGGAAGTTTGTCAAAGTCTGTCCTTTTAAAATAAGGAAAAGTCCCAACCCGTCGCAGGGTGTGCGAATAGCGCCTGGGACGTCTCCTGCCCGCCTGCAAGCTTTCCGCCTTGACCCGGTAATTAAGGCCATAGTTAAATTTTTGAGTAATGATGACAAAATAGCGTTTGTCACTGCACTGGAGGGATGGCGCGAGGCTTACGCGAGGATCGGAATACTAGACTTTAACTCCGGTCATTTACGCTACCAGACGGTTGGAGGACTAGACAGGATGCTGGGGGATGCACGCCAGTTTACCTTTAACAGCATCACCATCGGGGAATGGTGGCCCATGGAGACCTTGAATTTCCAAAGATTATTGGATATTATTATAGGCAAGCCTTCGTGCACCCTGAGGCCGAGATCTCGTAGAGGCGTTGACTTGCGAGGCGTTATGCTCACCCCCACGGCGCTCGAGACGCTGACCAAAAACTTCTCCATCAACACACTCATCATAGGGAAAACCACGGGATTTTTCGAAAAAAAGGTCAGCCTCGAGGGCGTCGAGCGCCTGTCCATCCACACAACCCAACGGTGAGTTCGTCCTAGTTGTAGGAACGCCTCTCCCTGGAAGAGAGGCACAGGTAGACCTTGATCTCCTTGTTGGATGGTCGGCCGAGCGAGACATTAATTCATATCAAATTGAACTCTTGCCCGCAAATTCGCGTTGAGCCGCTAATTAACCTTCTTGAAAACAATGTCACCTTAAAAGAGCAAAGCTTGGCCGACTGCTCCAATATTGATCGGAGTTAACAGATCTGGCGGCCCCCCGAGAGTCTTTATCTCAAACAATGAGTTGAGGACTTTCCGGCTGAAGCACTTTTCACCCTCGTTTTGTAAGGGATGTTCTCTCTAGGGTGCCGTCTTTTAACTTCACAGCGGTCGGGTGCAAAATAAATTTACGTAACACCACACGATACTGCGCAGAATCCTGCGGGGCATACGTCACTCTCAAAAGAGGAGATAACTATTACGAACTTTTTGAGATTAAATCCACATAAGATCATAACCGTCCAGTCTTTGCCGCGATATTCAACACAAACATTGACCGCAACATATTATACTGCGTCACAGTTGCAACACCAACACATTTTCTTTCCTTTTTTTACAATAGACAATTCGAGCCAACATATACACCCCTGCACAATCAGATGTGTGTTTTCATTTTTTTTCTCTTTTTTCTTTCCTTTGTCGCGTCGACATCATTATTTAATTAAAATAAACAAAATATAAAAAAAAGCAGCAAATACAATCTATAAAATTCACATTGCTGTCTGGTCAAGCAGTCCGGTGATGTACAAATCTTTAATTGTCTGACAGAATAAATTCAGCTAACAACACTTAAACATAAATAATATTTAGCAGCTCATGTTCACTAGAACGCTCTAATTCAAAACGTCTTAAAAACAGCGAATGATTAAACGCCAAATTATAATAATCTTTTCTCAATAACTCAGTCTTATTTATCCTCCTCCTATCACACTTCCAACTTCCGTGGAGTCACATCTCCACATAGATGTTTTTGGCAGAAAAAAATGCACCCTTTTAATTTTGTCTCCGATAATAATCTAAGATATAAGCAAAAAAACTGTTTTTTTTTGGCTTTCCGAATTTTTCCTGGAGAACCCACACCTCTGATTTGTCTACTTTTTAGTACACATGACTTAAATTTCAATCCTCTACATGCAGATACTTTTTTTTCTGAAGGATTAATTTTCCCCCCAACAGGTCTTTTTTAGCTGAAGACCTACACACGAAAAAAAGGAACAAATATAAGGAACAAATATAAGAAAAATGCATTAGCTACTATATCTATATATATGAGTAAAAGAAACAGATATATAGAATAAAACTTTTGTTCCTTATATTTGTTCCTTTTCCTCATGTATATAGATATAATAACAAATGTATTTTCTTGTATTTTATATTTATTCCTTATATTTGTTCATGTTCTATTTTTGCGTGCGTAGGGCCTGAAGGCCCCTATAGACAAAAAGAAAAAGAACAGGAACAGGAACAGATATGAGAATAACATTAGTTGCTTTATCTATATATAAGAAGAACAGAAACAGTAGGGCTCTTATTCTTTGTATCTGTTCCTGTTCTTCATATATATAGATTAATATATCAACTAATTGAACTAATGTTATTCTTATGTCTGTTCCTGTTCCTGTAACTTTTTCTTTTTGCCTGTAGGGGCTTTAATTAGACTGACCGAATATTTCAGGCTAGAAAATCATACAAACAACTTACACAACTTGTTCCTTATGGCCCTACATAAGAAAAAAAGGAACAGGAACAAATATAAGGAATAAATATAAAATACAAGAAAATATATTCGTTATTACATCTACATATATGAGGAAAAAGAACAAATATAAGGAACAAAAGCTTTATTTCTTTTACTCATATATATAGATATAGTAACTAAAGCATTTTTCTTATATTTGTTCCTTTTTTTTCGTATGTAGGGTCTTTATCTATTCTCCGTTCCTTTTTTCGTGCGGAGGCCTTAAATGTAGCTGATAAGGGCCTCCGCACAAAAAAGGAACAGAGCACGGCACACAAGATTAGCATTGATTATAGTATAGTATAGGCCCCGACAGGCAAAAAGAATAAGAACAGGAACACGAACAGATATGAGAATAATATTAGTTGGTATATCTATATATATGGCGAACAGGAACAGATGCAAAGAATAAGCGCCCTACTGTTGCTGGAAAATCCAGTTGGAATTCAAGGTGGATATCCAGAATATGGTTTTTTGTAAATAATTACTAAAAATTGAAGTTTACTTAGATTTGATGACCATATTAGGTTTTACCATGAGGATGATAACTCGCAAACTGAGTAATTAAGCTTTCATAGTAGAATTTTTAACATTTTTTTAAATTCAATTAAAATACAAAAAATTCGAATATGAAAACTTAATTACTCAGTTTGGATGTTATCATCCACATGGTAACACCTAATCATGGTAATTCCACCTTGGATTTCCAGTTGGTTTCAGCTGGAATCCAGGCAGCGCCTGGAAAATCCAGCTGGATTTTTTCAACAGGGTGTTCTTTTTCTTTTATCCTGTACGGGCCTTATATATATACGAAGAACAAGATCTTATGTATTGTGTTTAGAGCTATATATATATATATACTAACCAATGCTAATCTTGTGGGATGTGCTCTGTTCCATTTTTCGTGCAGAGGCCCTAAGGATATTATAAAGTTACTGATTTTTTATTACAAAATATAAAACGGCGCACTTTATAAAAATGCTGTCGACCGACGGAGCACTTTAAGATCTATTGATGATTATTTTTTTTTTAAATTCTTAAAGCTTTAGGCTGCAGTGTACTTAATGTAATTATGTCCTTAAGATTACCTTTTAGTTTAGAAATTTGTCCTTTGCTGTTTTAGAATTGATAAAATAAAGAAATAGTATCTCGAAAGAATTTCTTAAAATATCGTTTCATTACTATTAATTAATACGCAAACGAATTACATAAATAAATTCAAGTATTGAATAATTAACAGGTTATGGTATTTTAAATGAGTCAAAGTAACTATTTGGAGTTCGTTTCTAATGAAAATGGGAAACCATTATGAGGTTCCAAATTGGTAACAATTTTATTTGTTTGTTTAATTTAAAGTTTTTTTTATTTGATTCAAGTTACCGATCTATTTTTTAGGGCTGGTAAACCTCCTATCGGTTTACATTTAGATGTTTTAAAGGGTGATAAACTTATTCAGGTACTGTTTATTTTTAATAACTTTTTTGTATATTTCATATATTTAACTATAATGTCTTTTTAGAAATTAATGGTCGATGAAAAGAAGTGCTACTTGTTTGGTCGCAATCAACAGTTAAATGATTTTTGTATCGATCATGCTTCTTGTTCTAGAGTTCATGCAGCACTTGTGTATCATAAACATTTAAATAGAGCATTCTTGGTTGATTTAGGAAGCAGTGGGTAACAAAAATTGAATATTTTTAACTATTTATTATCGGAATTTAACGAAAAAAATTATTTTAGCGCATGGAACTTTTATTGGTAATATGCATTTAGAATCACATAAACCTACTCAATTACCAATAGACAGTACTTTTCATTTTGGTGCATCTACACGCTACTATATTATAAGAGAAAGACCACAAACCGGGACAAGAGCAATTATTGACGAATTAGAAAAAAGTAGTGAAGATCAAGATGCTGGAGGTTTACTAGGTTTACCAGAATCTGAAACAGAACTTGATGTAAATGTTAAATTGTTAAATTTACACTTTTGTTTCTAATAAATCAAACTATATTGAAATTGTAAATTTTTTAGAATTTAACAGAATTCAATACAGCACATAACCGAAGAATTTCTATGTTAGGTATAACTGATGATGAAGTTCATAAACCTACAAGAAAGCGTAAAAAAAAAGGTATTACTTTTAATGAGGATGAAGAGGTTATAAACCCTGAAGATGTTGATCCATCTGTTGGTAGATTCCGTAATCTTATTCAAACTACAGTAGTTCCAAGCAAAGTTTGTATAAATTTTTTCTATAGATCAATTTTTGATGAAAAATTTTTGGGAAAAGGTTTTTGCTATACATATATTGCTTTTCTTTTTATAGAGAATGAGAATGGAAGGTGGTTTAATATCTATCTTAGAAGAAACACAACATACTATAAAAAGTATGCAACCTTCATCTACATCACCTCCTCTTTATCATGATATGCCTCCAGAACAATTTTCCTCATCTACTCCAAATAATCCTTTTTCAGTTGCTTTAACATCTTTGACGGCTAGGCTAGGTATAGGTCTACCAAATCCAGCTCCAGAAGTAGAAATGGCTCCAAATCAGATGCAAACTGAGTCTGTGCATCTAACTGAAGTTCATGGTTCAATTGAAGCACATTCAATGGAACCGAAGAAAAAGAAGTATGCGAAAGAAGCATGGCCAGGAAAAAAACCACTACCAACACTTTTAGTATGAAAAAGGATTTATATCTTAATTTATTAAACTATTAATTCTTAAGCATATAAAATTGTATACATTTATAAAAATTGACTTATCAATTAAGAATTACATCTAAAGCATATGGATTTTTATTGAAACAATATTCAATAACTGTAAAAACAATTAATAATCTTCTATCAATGGCGGATAAATGTTCATCTGTAATTGTTGGTGAAACATCTGCCATAGCAGACTCATGAGCTGATAATTTTTTCAAGCAATAACTAAGAGAACCGCCACTTAACAATTGTAGTCGTTCCCATGTTGTTTTATGAATTCTGAAAAAAAATATTTATTTTAGTAATTCCAAATACTTTATACAATATGTACCTGAAGCTGGCAGCCAGATCTAACAACAAGATAGTTTGCAAACCTCGAAAATTTCTTAAAACATGCGATTTTCATAAAATTTGGTGCAGTTACAGATTGTAGTCAAAGAATAAATACCAAATTTTATATAAACCACATGTTGTGAATAACGCTTTGGGTTGCAGACTTTCTGACCACTAGCTCTGACTACCAGTTTCAGGTTCATCTACACAATATTTTATACATAATTAATATTAATTAGTAATAATTGTAATAGATATAAGTTTATTTTGTAAACAATACATACTAACATACAACATTGATAAAGTGGTGCCAATATATCAATGTGATCAACATCTGGATTTCCAAGACTTTTACCATTATCAATTAACAAAACAGCAGGATCATAAAACTTTCCATCTAATACCTCGTAATGATGACGATCACCATTATCGATCAAAAAATCAAAAACAGCTGCATCAATTATATCCAAAAGTCTATTTGAGAATTGAGGAGAATAAATTTTTGATTTCTTAACCTTTTGTAATAGAAAAATTATATTGTAAAAAAGAATATATAAAAGAAAACTTAAATTAAAATTGATGATTGAAAACAACCTTATCACAGTAATTCATGTCTTTTTCCCAGAGAGCAAGACGATTCTTTGAGTATGTTCTTTGCCAAGGATGCTTGAATTTCATGAGCTTATAATTAGGTGGTAACCATAAAACAATAGTTCCTTCTAAAATATCTTTGATTCCACATACTGATTCAGTAGGAGAGCAATAATGACAAATACCATAAAAACATGTATTATTTCTCTTTTGATAAATAGTTGATAATAATTCTGGAGTAGCATTTTTCTGGATTTCCTTTAATTTCACTGAAAACAATATCAAAGCGATTAGAAAATAATGTTTAATAAGATGAATTCATTGCCTGCTTTAATGAAACCTTGTATACTCAATTTTATATTTAGTGTTTTAAAATTATTCATACTTCGTATAAATAAAAAATAAAATAATTATTTTGAAACTTTGAAGGAATATGAAAAAGAGTTTCTATTTACATATGAAATATACAAGATATGTATAATATAGTGATGTAATAATTCGCCTTGGTAGGATTAACAGTGGCGACAAAGCTAATGTTAAATTTCCATAAGGTGGCTAATGCTACTGCAAAATAATGCTAGTTTAGCGTTTATATTTAGGATGGGCGAATGAAGCGAATAACAAGGAACAAGGTAAACTGCATATTTATTATGACGAATAACTTTAACAATGACAATAGCGAGATTACAATGGGGTTATGCTACCGCGGGCGTGGCTGCGTGGTGGCGTGCATGACATGGCAATCCCGTTGGATTGCGGGTTCTTGAAGAGAGCAGACTCAACCCTGATCCGTAGTGATGGTGAGCGGACAACCGTACTGCGCGATCCAATGGGCCACCAGTGGCTACTGTCTCAGCCCTGATGTTACTGAGTGGCACGACTATGGGCCACCTGGTGAAGCGGTAAATCATCGTGAGATAGTAGCGATAGTCTCCAACCTGCGGCAGGGTGATAATGTTCAGGTGTAGGTGTTCAAAGCGGTTGTCCGGGGCTTCAAAGGAGCTGAGTGCGGCTCTGTTCCGACCTTGGCGTGCTGGCAGGGTTCACAGCTTTGTGCTCAGCGATGGACGTCCTTCTTGATGCTGGGCCAGATGAATTTTTGGACCACCATATTGACCGTGGCTCGAGGACTCAGATGCGCTGGAGAGTGCAGAGCATGAAAAGCCTGGCGATGCAGGACGCTTACAAGGTACCCTGTTTCAAAAAATCCGATGAGTAATTAGATGAGAAATCAGATAAGAAACCAGATGTGAATTTATTAAATTTAATAACTTTATAGTCAAGGTGTTCCTTAATGAATTGCTATTGTTATTTCCTGTAGAAGTTGTAGTGGATACCAATTGATCTCAATTGCTTTTTATTGGTTTCAACTGTTAAATTCCATATACATTTCTGATAACCTTTAATGAATTTCTATCCCTATTGTGGATATAAAACTCAATCGATTTGAATTAAATTTAATGGTATTCCATTATTTTCAATTGAGCCGAATAGTTCTTAAAAGGGGGTTTGAATTAATTAATTTCTATTGTGAATTTCGTGATAAAGTGCAATACATCGCAATTGATCTCAATTGCTTTTGATTGGTTTTAACTGTCATATTTCATATACACTTCTGGTAAACCTTTAATGAATTTCTATCCCTATTGGTGATATAAAACTCAATAGATTTGAATATTGTAACTAAAGTTTTTTTTTTAACAAACACTAAATATTATATTATATAATAGACTCGCTTTTATATGAATGTTCGCATGCTTCACAATTTTTCTCAATTAAATTAAACACTTAAAACTTTTCCTACACTGAGATTTGAACCGGCGATCTTTGGGGTACGACGCATAAACCTTAACCACTACGCTACGCAACGCTTGCGACCCAAAATTTTGATTTAGCTGATAAACGTTTGTATTTTAATGCGTATATGCAGTAAAATCGATAATAATTATTGTAAAACGTGATTATTCTTTAAATGCATTATTAAATTATACAAAATGAACGCACATCTTCGAGGAAAACATAATATACCAGCACAGAAATCGATCCTGTTGCCCATATATTGCAACTATATTGGAAAGCATTGTTGCTGATATATTGGCAACATAGCGCTACCAGCTATTGCAATACTATTGCCGCCATTTGCCTTGGGTGCTATCTTCAATATAGCGCCAATAGTGTCGAAAATAATTTTTATTTAAAATATTGGCAATATATTAGAAACATGTTCGCACCGTTTGCTTTTGATGCTATCAGAAACCTATTGCCAATAGTATCTAGAATAATCGTGCTTATTCAATATTAGCAATATATTATAAACATGTTAGTTGTCGCTGTCAGGAAGCTATTTCTAATATTCTCTAGAATAAAGTCTCTAAAATAATCGTAAATA
>UELV01178274.1:44968-114433 GCA_900490015.1 Megastigmus stigmatizans | reverse complement strand
CTCTCTCTCTCTCTCTTTCTCTCTTCACTATAACGGTACAAGCGAATAGTTCAATACAACACGACGCATCACCTTTTCTAGGCGTCTAACGTGTCCACCGCAGCGATTTCGCTTCGTGTGACGAAAATTTATAATTGCCTCTCTTACCTTTATTTGGATCTGTGGGCCGATGACGAGAACTCTTTATTTGAAGGATCGTCGGTGCAAGTGATGCGTAAGTATGTGATGTGTGTAAGTATGTTTGCGCGCGATGTGCTCGGATTTCGTTTGAATGCCGCAGTAGCAGCGACGATGAATGTTATCGCAGACGTGGATCATGGGGGGTTTATAACTGTGTATTGCGAGCCTGTCGTACAATTATTTTATGCTAAGCGGAGGAGTAATACGCGTTATTATGCAGTAATATAGGCGATTTCAGCTTATAAGAACGCTTCTTTTGTACCGCCAGGAGAGCGGATATTTTTCCTTTTATGCGCACGGCTGGAATCGTTGATGGTGTATACAGGTGTTTTGATTGCGAGTGCAACAATGGGGTTTATCGTTTGTGCTGCTTCTCGTCGCGATTGGCCTGAATTGGGGAGATTCAGGGATTTTGATAGCTGGGGAATGCTGACGAATCATTTCATAGATTTCGTAATCGTTGTGTACGTTGAGACTTCGAAATTCTTTATTGAATTATAAAACTTTATCCAATAAAACTTTATCTTCTACTATTATTTTTTCATATTAATTCACACCTTTTTTGTGAATGCTCATTGTTTTTCCAACTGTGCGGTTGACAATTAATAAAGCAAAGCTTTATAGATAGTAACTTCGACACTTTTTATTCGAATTATCTCTTGTCAGTTACTTACTCGCCGGAAGGAGCAGCAAACAATATTATGATTCAGAGGTACAGAATTAAAATCTGTGCTCAGAATGTGCATTCGTCACTTTAAGATTAGCGGACCAGATAGAGATTAGACCTCCATGAAATCTTATCTTATTGGCTCAAAAAATTTATGTTTTATGTTAACGGATACATTGGTTCCAAACGAGTTCTAATAGTGACTTCTGATTCATAGAGTTTCGAGGGCCATAAGATAAATAAAAATTCGACATAAAGTAAAGGTTTTGTAATGCACAATAATTAGAAAATATAAGATAATATCTTGTAAGTCTATAATATTCGCTATAATTTCTTATAGAATTAGGATTTATTTAAATTTTTTAAGTAAAGAATTTTATCACGAATATCAAAAAAGTAGTGTAACGAATAAAAGCTAATGTTTGCTTACTTATTCTTTCTATCTACTTAAACTGAATTAAACTGGACGATTAATAGAATAAAAAAGTTTTTGCCGTCATCATATAAATTTCATCGATGATATCACTTTTTGATATAGAACAATGACATATTTAACGATATTATCTCCATTTTTATATTTTTCTGCCCAACCTAATGGCATTTTATAACATACTACCAATTGAACCTACGCAATAAATTCACGTACACAAGTAAAACGGTCGTTAATTCTCGTGCTATCGCGGATAATCGCTCAGTGTTCTGCAAATACCACTAAAATAACTCTTATCTTAAGAATCGGGATTTATAGTAAATCAATCAATGTGTACGACTAGCGAATATCAAACTCACATCAGTTTTCTTTCATATGTTGCTCAGTAATAATACAATAGAAAAGAGTTTTCTGTTTTATCTGAATAATTATCTTTGTATCGTTCGAGTGTTCGCGGAAAAAGTGAAAAAGTATTGATCTCATCGAGTGTGATCCTCTCGGACAATCAAATATTTGGATTACAAATACGATATAAATAGTATTGAGGTGCATCAGTTATCTACCCCGCAGTCCTTGCGATTGACATATCGAATACGCATCTTTTCCAGTGGAAGTTGTATAGGGCAATCAAGATTTCCCAAAAAAACTGTTGTTCTGCCACCCACTATAAAATGAAACTTGAACTATATAAACAATAAGTATTAGTTACGGGAAGCAGATGGCGCTTATTTAACGACATTTACCGTTTCATTTTCAATATTTTAAAATTGTTCGAACCCAATCCTCTGTAGTCCGTCAGCTTTAACTCGAAAAATGTTAAGATATTGAAAATAAAATGAAAAAAGTATGAAACGGCAAATGTCGGTAACTGTGCTCCTCCGGCTTCCTCTTAAGTGGTGTTTCAACCGCTATCTTCAATAATGTTTTTAATTGTGATACAAATTAAGTCTTTAATTTTCTATAACGACGATTTCTTGTATTAATAAATTGTAAATATTGGCTAAGACCCGAAGAGGTCAATCTTTCCTTTCGTCAATAATAAAATCCTACATAACCATAGTCTTCTTATACAGCAGCATCTGTGCGCTCATTTCTCGCCAGATTCGTTTAGCAAACGCCAGTTGGATTCAAACGCGACGATAGAGAAAGTATTGGTCGAAGGACGAGTTTGGAGTTAAAACGCCTTGTAGTCGCGCCGCGCATCTCGCAGGCACCCGTAAAAGTATAGCTATACGATTCTTCTGCTCTAAAAAAAAAATCACTTTCCCCATCCTTTCCTCTCGATCACGACCTGCACCGTCTCACTGTGCACACACACACACACACACATTCACTTCAACACACTCACACAAAATATATCGTAGATGCTCCTTGTGCATCAAAACAACACCTTCCCCAAGAGTAATATACACCTCCTACGTATTCTACTTGACCCCCTGGAACGTACTATACCTCAGAGTCCAGCTGCATACGCGAGTATAAGGATACATGTGTATATATATATATATATATATATATTCACGTTATATAGAGAGCATCGGTGTGAGTGTTATAATACAGCTGTGTGTGCGCTATGACTGCTATACGCGAGTGCTACGAGTGGCGGCACAGTAGAGAGTATAACTGCAGACAGGCAGCGCTGCTGTAGTTCTCTCTCTTTCTTTCTCGCTCATTCGCTCGTGGAATGGCGAAGTCTCGGCTGCTCCTCGCCGTGTCGTCGTCGTCGTCGTGCTCCTGTCGGTGCTGCTGCTGCTGCTGCTACTACTACTGTTGTTGTCTCAGCCACTCGTAAATCCGCGTTTCCGCCCTTGTGTACAGTGACGGTCTTCCCGGTACGTGTGTTTCTTTTTTTTCGTATAAGAGTCTAGTCGAGTGTCTGTGTATGTGCTGGCTGTGCAGTATATAGCTGCACGAGAGGAGTACAGCATAAAGGAGCAGCAGTGCAGAGGGCAGAGCTCTCGTATTTATATGTATGTATATACATACAGACGGCAAATCCGTGAGTATGATGTATATGTACAGGCGAGCGTATACACACGCCCCAGACAGACTATATCTCTGTTCTCTCGTCGCCGATCTATTTGTCGCGCCTCGTTACGGTACAACCGGATACACATGTGCTGAGTCTGTGTATTTTCTTTCTTCGCGTACCTATACTTCTCTGTACGCTGCACAGATTTTCCGAATCTCGCCACGAAACCAAACGAAAATTCTGTGCTTAAGTGCCGTGGTAGTGCAAGAGAGAGAGATGAAGGAGAGCAGGTGGACGAGTCCGCCAGCAGTGTCTGTTGTGTGAGTGTGCATAATGCGGTATGTGCGCGCATCTCTTTCTCTCTCTCTCTTTCTCTCGGTGCGCTATTATAAACACATAAAAACACATGTCCATAAACAGGACTCTCGAACGCGGTATGTTGTGTCTGTATCTGCGCGTGTGTGTGTATACGCGAGCTACATTTCTTGCCTTTCTTGCTGATGTGTATGTGTGTATGTGTGTGTGACTGTGTTTGTGTGTTTGTTTGTGTGTGTGTGTGTGTGTGTGTGTGCGCGCAGGACGTGAGGCGGCTCAGGTTCCGTTTTTTTTTAAATACGAGATTAGCTATGCGTGCCGCTGTGCGCGGCTATACGACGACGAGTGTGCCGAGTATCGGTGCACAAGTGCGCGGCGACCGAGCGCTGCAGAGAGAGCGAGAGAAAAAAAGAAAGACTGTGCGTGTGTATATAAGAACAGGTTCGAGTGTATATACTATGGGGTGTTGTCGGGCTTATCGATATGGTACATGTGTGCAAGCGAGACGTGCCAGTTGCTACGTTCGATCTGTGGAGGTATTATCTTTGTGTTTTTTTTTACTCCGAAATGTGCGCAGGTTCACGCTGCAATGATTTTGGGTTTTACCCGCGTGGAGCTGCACGTGACTATGCAGTTCCGTGTACTCGTGCATACAGATATATATATATATATATATTCGTCATCTAGTATGTGAGTGTATGGACGCGGTGGACGGTCCTCTCCGATTTTTTACTCTTCTCTCTCGATCGCGCCAACCTTTACGAACTTATTGCCCGTGTTTATGTATGTGAGCTGAACGCTGGCAAGTCCGTGTGTGTGCGCTAGCAGCGAGTAGAAAGTGCTCTCGCGAGCCTGTCTCTCTGTGTGTATATATAAATACATATACATAAAGTACGCACGTGTATCACGCGAACTGAAGAAAGAGCCAAGTTTCGAGCGTTTGCCACACAGGATAGGCAAAGTGTATATGTACATGTATGTGTCTTAAGGTCTAGACAAGCACCGACGGAATAGTGCGCCGGCGCAAATTCACGCGATCTTTGCGATGTGCACCGTATAGGTTTTTCTTTTTCTCTCGAGTATGAATATAAGTATCGAGGACAACAAATGCACGAATTTGTGGAAATAGGCCGATGTATATACGCGCGAGTATATAGTCTGAAATGATATGCAGCGAGATGTTGTTGCTGCCATATTTTTCTTTGTTATGATACTTTGTATCGTTGTAATAATTGCTTGAAAAGAAATTGGTAATTAGTTTTGTTGGTTATGATGTTCAATCAATGACAGCTTTCTATACCCAATAAAAATTTCCGCAATAACTTAATAGCATTTCGAGGGTGATGCAATAGTGCATTAACCCGAGATTTTTTGACTTAATTATATTTAGCAACTGCGGACACTTTGTCTTTTCCCACTTTCCCTTACGAATATTATATATAAATGGGCGTTTTTTTTCGGATTGATCTAGAACGTAGATATTCCACGCGGTTTCATTTCTCTATATATGTATCCAAGTTGTCTACTTACGCAACCGGATCACTCGAAGGTTTCTTTCGTGGATTTCTTTATATATATATTCGGACCATTCACCTATAGTCGCTTGATCGCCAAACTTACATCGCTGCAGACTATTATTCAAAATTCGACGATGTCTCGCGAGCGCAACAAGTGCCTATATGTCTATATATATATCGGAGATATTCGATTAGTGCACAATGCTCATCGGACCTCTTCACCCGGAATCCCCATAGCCTCCAATTATTCTAATTTCGCGCAACCAGCTTCTCTATCCGGCTCTCTCTCTGTCTCTCTCGACTCTCGCTATATACGTCATGCCGTTCCCCCGTATACATGTATACGTACACTGGTTATATACATCACATCGAATGTATAACCTTGCTGCGCTCGCGTACCAGTCGGTGCGCCCCGTCGCCGCCGTTGCCGCGAGAAAACGAAAAACGCCCATCCAGCTTCTTCTCTCCTCTCCTCTCTCGCGGTCCTTGAGACATCGGCGACTCCATCGCGCGATCTTCTTTGCCTCCAAACACCTGAGAACTTTCTCGATGCGATGCTATAACTTGAGCATTAATCGAAAAACAAATGTTGCGAGTATTGGAATTTCTGTGTATATATAGGCTACACGAGTATCATTTGGGATTTTGTACTCATTCGATCACTCTGTTTGTTGCGTGTAAAATTCTGGTTATATAGGCGTTCAGACATACGTTTTTCCTGTTATCGAGAAAGAAGGAATGTATACATGGTGTAGAATTGAGAACATTATTGTAGGCACGCTACTTATGAATGATACGGTCTGTTACCGTATCATATAGTCTTGCTCTACTATGGTTGAGGTGATTTACCTCTGATTAAGTTAACTACTTGCATCCATGATTCTCTTAAAAATAATGCAGTGTTAAGTAAATTATTATCGAATCAGTTGGTTCGAACTGCGAGAATTGGTGAATATTATTTTGCACAACATGGTATTGTGCGTAAGATTTGCATAGCGGCTAGAATCATGGATAGAAATTGACCTCATAATCGTGCGGTATAATGAAAAACATTATACCGCACGCGCGTACTTTCAACTGAAACTATATAATCTTTATGTTAGTCATCGATTCTCAAAAACGAGAAAAACTGTCATCGTGCCGTGTTAAAAACAATAGCAGGAGGCAGTTTAGATATGACTGCAGGAAACAAAAGACTTGAAAAAGATAAAGTACGTAATAAGAGAAAATGGTTGCCGAGTGAAAGAGGTATATAAGAATTCTCTATTGAAAAATGCGACAGTCGAAGATTAGCGAAGTTCTTATTGTTTGTTGTTATATACGTACTTAGCGAGAAATGCTGTGACAAGGCAGTTCAATTTTACTATAAATTTTGGTGCGATAGTGTGTTTTCTAATATCGAGTGACGAATGCAGCCATCCGTGGTTCATTGGGTATTTAGGATATTCTTTTTAGAAAGCGCATTAAAAGTTAAGTCGTCTCTTTCAAGATTAAATTCGAAAAGTGCAACTTTCCGTGCAAAAATTTTCAAAACTAGATGTAATAATAAACTGCGTGCATGGGCTTGATTCTAAATTAGATCTTATGCTATAGAGAATAAACAGCAGCACTCATCTTACTAACTTATCTCGAGCACAATAAAGACATTTCAAATCAAACTTCATAACGAGAGCCGAAAATGTTCTACAAGACATTACGTATATTTGAATTATTAATAGCAGACCAGACTGCATTCATTGCTCGACGGTTGGAAATCAATCGTCCAGTTTTATATATCGAAGTGTCTGCAGCGACCCAGAAATGAGAAGCTCTCCTAGGCGAGTGAAATTGACGTGGACCAAATATGTATTTAGAGCAGAGATTGAGTTTTAGAGGAGAAGACGAGAGACGTTCGAAAGAATGAAACGAGAGACGAAGACGAGGCTGCGCAGACAAAGCGAGAGAGAGAGAGAGAGAGAGAGAGAGAGAGAGAGAGAGAGAGAGAGAGAGAGAAGGGGGAAAAGAGGGAATGAAGCTATATGGAATCGAGAGCAAGTGGCAAGTGCGCGGAAAGATGCGATGATATTGATGAGATACGTGTCGGTGCGCGGCTGAGAGAGAGAGAGAGAGAAAGTGAGAGAAAAGGGATCCGACTGCAGTGAAGAGGGCGAGCGCAGACATTGGAACGAGAGCGAAAGTGGCGTTTTCTTATTATATCTCGTTTGCAACTAATTTCTTTGTCGATTTGATTTTTTTTTGTGTTTTATGCATTCAGGTAGTATGCGCAAGATATAAATTTTGATTTGGTGAAGATTGCCAGTTGATGGGTCAATCAGATACGGCGATGTTAAAGATTATCGGTGGATCGGTTAGATCATCGGTGCCAAAAGGTTGGACGATAATCTCAAAATATCTCCAACTTGGATTTCCAAATGAATATATGTATAGCTTAAGCGGAGACGAGGTTTGTCTAACGCAAATTTACTATTTCGAGTGCTTAGTTTCCAAATCGAAATCGTCATTATTCACTTTCAATCATAATAAACATTCGCATAATGGTTATATATATATATATATATGTAGTGATCGTTATAACGCCTATGTACATATATACAAAATACAACTGCGTATGCGAAATAAACAAATTTTAAACAAACGCAACATTCAACCAAGACGTATACGAATAACGCCGCAGACCAGCACTACGTCAATTATCGTAAAGGCTCTTATCAGAGCCCGACGGCGTCGCCGTTTAATAAAGCCCGATTCGTTCCGCGACGCAACGGAAGCCACAGCACGATAAAAGTCCAACCACGTCTTTTATATATATACACACGTAAAGTGCACGGGAACAGCTTGCTAGCTCGCAGAGTAGAGAGAGAGAGAGGGAGGAGAAAATGCAGGAGTAGAAGGAAGGCCCGCGCGCGCATAAAGACGGAAAGTAATTGAGAAGGAAGAAGAAGAAGAAAGGGATGGTGCAGCAGCGGCTGCAGGCGGCGACGGCATTCCTCTCTTTTCTCGCCCTTTGTGTCCGTGGCCACACGGCGCCGACTTCTTGCGTAGGGGCTTTAATTTTCCTCTCTTTCCCCTCTCTCTCTCTCTCTCTCATTCTCTCACCAAAGCTTCTGGACGTGTATACATCGGCAAGCGTAGTAGAAGTTGTGCAGCGGCAGCTCACGCGATCGTGGGAAGATTTTCTGACGCTCTCCGCCGCGGCATCTCATTTTCGCCCTCTTATATATACATACTACACTTTCTCTTTACTCCTTTATCTCTCTCTGTCTCTCTCTTTTTTTTTGGGACGATCCGTTGACTTATAAATCGTTTCGTTGAATTGTTACAGAACGCTCTCTGCATGTTACGTTCCCTTTTCCTTTTTTTCCCTCTCGTTCTTTTTTGTCCGCACCGCGCGCAGCTTCTGTGTTTACTTTTACCGCGAGAACTGCTCTCGCTATGCGGCTGCGGCGACAGTTGCATAATGAGTCGTAAAGCCCGATCCGCGAAGGCTAAATTGTGTTCTGTGCGCGAGACGGTCGCCACTCTCGTACAGTTCTTCGATGCGCGATATCTGAAACGAGACTCGAATGAAGTGTTTGGGCAACGTGTTCGATATTCAAATAATATATCGACGTTTTGTACCTGTGCGTAAATGATATTGCTTATTGTGCCTCTGTAATCTTTTGTATAACACGGTATTGCACCAATGTTCCGGATAAAAATCGACGCTAATCAATTCTGTTACAGAAGCACAGTAGCTAACTGTCTTACCCTACAATGACATAATACTCAATCGATGAATACTCTAACCGACTCTTCCGACAGCAAAGCTTTATAATTATAAATGAATTGATTCACAGGTGCTGTTGAGCGAATAGTCAATCGATCTGGATGATCCGAACCTCCCACACGTCGTACCCAGCAAAGCGTCCAGAAGAGCAACGAGATATCAACGAACCAATGCACGAATGATCACCAGGGCGTCTCAGATGCTGACAACGATAGCTGGCCGCGTACCGAGCGCCAGTACGGAGATGCGTCAGACCAATTCCTGAGAGAAAAGAAGAAGAAGACGAAGAAGAAGTCGAGCAAGTGCAGAACAGTGGAGCATCGAGGGAAGCCAAGCAACTCCATCGTCGCGACCTACAGACGAAAACAAAAAGCACGCGGGGGTGTGTGCGCGCGCGCGCGTGTGTGTGTGTGTGCGAGAATCGAGTTAATCCGGTAGAGCAGCAGCGACAGCATCGGTCAATATGGGCAACTGCTTCAGCTGCCGGCAGGACGTGGAGAAAGAGAAGCCCGATCGCATCTGCAATCCGAGCATCGAGGCGGTGGCATCGCAAGTCAGTCCGGTACCGACGCCACCGCCCGACCCGATAAGACCGATGCCCCAGATACCGGATGCCGATGTGCCGACAGCCAAGATCTTCGTCGCTCTCTACGACTACGACGCGAGGACGGACGAGGATCTGAGCTTCAGGAAGGGCGAACACCTCGAGATACTGAATGACACGCAGGGCGATTGGTGGCTGGCGAGGAGCAAGAGAACCAGACAGGAGGGCTACATACCCAGCAATTACGTCGCCAAATTGAGATCCATCGAGGCTGAGCCGTGAGTAACTCATTCTTCTACTCTACTTCTCTGTGATCGAGGCTACTATCGATACGATATTAGATTGACTAGTGGTGCTGATGATATTGATGTTTTCCTATAAGCAGTTGAGTAGTTTCGATCAGTAGCTTCGTCTATAGCAACGGTTTAAACTACAGTTTCAGAGTAATTCGTTTGACAAAGCGTTGGCTTAAACGGTAAAGTAATCTCAACTGGTTCGACATTTGACGAAGAGAGCTGGTTATTTAAGCTGTAGTAGGAATCAGATTGTAGTAGGAATAGATAAGAATAGTGCATTATCAATTAAATGCTCACTTTATTTGGATCGGGTTCAATGAAACACTGTACACATTGTGTTACCATTTCCAACGCCGAGCGTGAAATCATAGATAAAGTTTTCAGCGATTGCATTAATTTATATCTAAAATTCTTCATTCGCAGATAATTGGAAAAGGACGGACCGCGGAAAGTAAGGCAGACGTGAATTCATTATCAGTAAAAACACTTGAAATAGAATATTTTAAATTCAAACGTTCTTAAACAATTGTTATTTCGTTCTTCTACAATGCATTGGTATGGCCGTTCGATTCTCACGAGAATGCGATTAATTACTTTGGTTAGATAAGGAATGCACGTGTCACTTTGGCTTGTGTAACGCGAGTTAAAAAATTCAATTGTTTAGTAAATAATCTTTAGACTTTATGTCTAATCTAATCGACAAATCAACATCTCATTTTTCTCGTATGTATAATGTTTGCCAATGAATGGAAAGGACATTTTGTTGTCGATCTCTTTTCGAATGCTGCAATACTTTATGATATCCGACACTCCAGTCACTATTTTGCTCTGAATGAAAGATCTGTTTTGTACATTAGTATTTGTAAATATCGTCTCGTTACATTAATGAAATGCTAACAAAACAACAGTAAAATGATATACTGGTATATGCACCTTAATGTTCAACTTACTGCTTTCGAATGAATAAACACAGATTACGCAATAAAAAAACAATAACAAATTATGTTTTTTACAAAAACATGTTCAACTGTAAATGTCATACTTTAAAAGTCTACCGTCGTCTTTATCACTTTACGATCCGCCGATAAGATTGCATTTTCAGGTATTACGGTTAAATAAGTTTTTATAAGCCATGTTCGCGAATTTATCGATTCGTCGATCATCTTTTCAGAAAGAAAAACTCTGAATTTCCTGAATTCAATCGATTGGAAACATCTCATCCGTAACAGGAAAGGAATATAATAAAAATAGTTAACTTTCAGAGTATACAAACTCCGCAATATTCTCAAAATTTGCAATGATCCATCAAAAGGAAAAATCCAGTTCTTTTGAACCGAAAGCGAGCCCGTAATCCGTTTGCAAAAAGAGAGAGCCTCTGCGTCGAAAGACCGTTGCAACTGCACACCTGCACGCATAGACGTCGCTTTATCAATACATCCGCGCCATAAGTCTCGGGCGATCAATCAACTCCTATACCCGTCGCGACTCGAGATCGCCACCGGAGGAAAAACAGCACTCGGAATGCCGACTGACCTTACCTACACACACACACACACATACATATACTCACGCGTTTAAAATGCTGCATAGCTCTCCGACGTCGCTTGTACAGTTAATCAAAAGACGATGCGTTTTCGGTATGCGCGCGCGTGTGTGTGTGCAAGTGTCCCGTTAAGTCTCTCGCCGTTGTATTATGGAACGAAATAAGTATCGCGCGACGGATGATTTTCTCTCGTTGAATTTTTCACGCTCTCGGCGGCAGTTGTCCAGTTCGCGCAATGCCGCGTTACGAGCGACCTTGCTTTCGCCGACGTTTTCATTGTGCAGGTCCGTGTACGCGTTGTGTGTGTACATATATATATATATATATACGAGAACTGTTGCCATTGACTAATCCGTTGTATATGTATATATGGTATACGTGCAGTATAAGCAGCGCTCGCTTTTTCCTCGCATTTTCCAATGTGCAGCGCAACAGTATAGCGCTCGTATACCATCGCGTGCGCTGTTTTTTTTTAATTCGTTCGAGCGCCGTGATTTGCTGCGGGGAGAAAGCCTTTATCGAGCGCCCAGGCACAAGTGTGTTTGCTTGTTGCGGTTTCGAATGTCTCTTTGTTGACCGTTGCGTTGATCAAAGAATTTGAATTCGTTGATAATTGAACACTTGTTTATTACGGGTTGTGTTCGGATGGAATATTTTTATCGATGGAAGGATTAGATTGTCGCTTTGTAATTTAATTTTACTCGAAATGTTAAAGTAGGATTTACGAATAGACAGCAATAGAACATTGAGATGTGTAACGTAGCGAAACGCTTTTAATTCTTAACGGTTCGTAATGATATCAAGAGATTTTAGATTAAAGCTGTAGAAGTAAATTGTGTCTATATTGTTCTATTTACTTAATTAATATAATAATTAGTAATATAATTAGGAAAATAGATTATATCAAAATCACTCTGACATTGCAGCTTATATTTTTAATTTTATCTATGCAAATTTTTATATTAGTATATCAATTTGATGAAGCCTGCTTTAACTCTAAACTATAAGTTAATATACATATTAAAAAATGAGTAAATAAGAAATTCTCTTGATTCCAACTCGATTATCAGTAATTTTCTCTTTTTTCATGTATAAAATTGCAATACAATTACTAATACTGAACGTTTCTCCTTTTAGATGGTACTTCAGAAAAATAAAGCGGATCGAAGCCGAGAAGAAGCTTTTGCTTCCGGAAAACGATCACGGAGCCTTTCTGATTCGAGATTCAGAAAGCAGACATAACGATTACTCACTTTCAGGTACGCTTTTGTCTTCATTGTGAAGGTTTATACAACAAGTAAAGTTTGGATTTCATAATATTTTTGCAAGTTTCCTTTTAAGACTATTTTCTCGCGTCAATATTAATTAATTGGAAGAAAAACGTCGTAGAAATTTACATTACTTAGCAACAAAGAATCTGAATTCTAATGTTACTGAATAACATTGATGAATAAACTTTTTTTCACATTAGATAGTTTTTGTGGAATATAGATACTTTTTGTAAGTTGTCATTTCCGTAGTAACGAAAAAGTTTCAGGTTATTGCGAATGAACCGATGGTATTTCAACTGAAACTCAATATTTAATCGCTACTGTAAATAATTGTATTACGCACTGTAACTTTCTTGTATCATTCTGGAACTTGATAAAAAAAATTAAATTAAGTGCGCTTCTTTTTACACAATATTTTGCAATTAAAGATTTATATACTTACTTTAAAAGCTGAATATCTAAAAAACAGTAAAAAAAAGTTGTCAACAGAATCTAAAATAATTGAAAGTTTCCTTTTTTATTTCACTTATTTACTCGATTTTGTTATTTTCACCCCTTCTTTCTAATATTTTGGCATATCCTTTTTTCTTCTAGTTTTCCTTAATAAAACTCTTTCGATAATACAAATGTAATCAATCATCGATACGAAAAACCAAGCTATCTGATATCTTTGAGAACTGAAACTAAATCGATTCTTTAATTTTCAGTTCGTGACGGCGACACGGTGAAACACTACAGGATCCGGCAACTAGACGAGGGTGGCTTCTTCATCGCGAGGCGAACGACCTTCAGAAATCTCCAGGACCTCGTCGAGCACTACAGCAAAGACGCCGACGGTCTCTGCGTCAATTTGTGCAAGCCTTGCGTGCAGGTAAGACATCCGATGTTGTTTCGCTCCATCGTCAATGATACTTACCGTTATTATTACTACCTTTGTGGTCTAATGTTGTCTGAATGGAGTTTAGACAGCTTGCTGCATGCGACCAAAGTAAAAAACTATTATTATGTCACTCTGTCGTAAGTGAGATACGGTTTGCTGCTTTATTATTATTCGCGGCGACGGGGATTCAAGGGATTTCGTTGAGTTTCTTTTTTCGCCTCTTCGTTCCAGACACCTCCTTTGTGATATCGTAAAGAATGCCTAACGGTTACCCGAATGTAAATGTTTTATTAATCGAGCGCAGAGGTTTTTTGACGTGTACTTGGCTTATGAATAAAATGAAAACTCTGCTATCGATAAATAGTTCTTGGCAAAGTGTCTTGAAAAACCCAGTTGTGTATTCAATGAGTTCATGTGTATACGCATTCCTGACTCGATTCTTTTGTAAATAAAATGAGAGTCTCATAATTTATTATCAAA
The DNA here is from genome assembly GCA_900490015.1 of Megastigmus stigmatizans. Lineage (NCBI taxonomy): Eukaryota > Metazoa > Arthropoda > Insecta > Hymenoptera > Megastigmidae > Megastigmus > Megastigmus stigmatizans. The sequence goes on along the minus strand of UELV01178274.1, from coordinate 100,572 downwards.
TTGTGAATAATACCTGTTTGATCAGTATCCATATTTTATAGTATGTACATATGAAAGTTTTAATCTTCGAAAATCCCTTGACTCATCGTAGTAATACAAAATTTAATACCAATCTATAAAAATATTAATACAAGCGCATGATACGATTTATATTTGTGATACATGCCAGTGAAGTTAATAATTTCAAGCCTTTTTTAGACCAGTTAATGCCTTTTCAGGACAGTTGCATTTATACTGAAAACAATCCTGTAGCAATAAAGAAAAGCAAATAATATTTTTTTTAAATTTTTTATGACATTTGTTGTGAAATTAAAGCACTGTCTAAACTCCAGTTGGACTTTGCTCAACAATATGAATAAATAAATTAGAATGTTTTTAAAATCTTTTATCTTCTTAAGTTCAACAGCTCAACAAAATTAAGAGAATTTTTTTTTTTCACAAATTGGAGAAACTCTTTAGTACTAGAATTAGTTCTTTTTAAAAGAAATTCAATTAAAAAATGTCTTCAAATCACGATTTACATATTGTAATTATGTAATTGAAAATATTTTTTTTTATAAATTATAAGTCGACTTTTTTAAGACTACTTGTCTTAACAGACTTGTTTGTTTCTCTGTTTTTGCTTACCCTACTTCCCGCTGGATTTTCTTGGTAAATTGAATGTCCCATTATTATATAATGTTTATTTTCATTGCAAACATATGCACCACCATGTCATCCCTTGCTTGTACATAGCATAAGCCTGTTTTATATGGAATTATGTTTCAAAGATATTAGTAGTGGTTCCTTGTATTTTTTCATTTTTTTTTTTCATTTTGTGATCACGCCATGAAACTTTTATTTCGAAATGTTTTTTCACGTCAGTACCTTTAGATTTTTGTGCCTTGAGAAACAAATATGACGCAGTATTAATGTACATTTTCACAATTGGAGGACTCTAGGTTATCAATATATTTAAAAGCTAGATTTTCCTTTCTCAAAAAGTGAAAAGCTAAAATGTTTTATCACTAAAAGAATTTTAACACTAGGCTATGTGCTTGAATAGAATTTCTCATCGAGTGATTACTTTAGTAACCAAGTGCACTCCAAATGTAAGAAACAAATCAACGATTCTATTTACCAGACTCGAACCTTGCAGAACTCCGGTTTCCACTGTAAACGCGTAACTTAACAATTGTACAAAGCTGTTAAAAGATAATGTATGTACCGAGAAGCCTTTTTCACGTTGTTCTAAGGATTTGATACGTTTTCTTATGACACTGAATATTTTCTGAAAGACTTTTTCACACTGTAAATGCCAAAGATTTGAAACTTAAGAGACTTAAGAGCGCGAGAAAAGGCAAACGTCATTGCCGTGTCTCGCGCTCATCTATAACAAAGGACTGAACAATTGTAATCATTCTAAAAAGCAGATGATAATTTAAAAGATTTTTGTTTGCATAATGCACGGAGTCGCACAATTTGTATAATATACATTCGTCCAATTAACTGTGAATAATTAAGGAGCATGTACAATTTATTGTAAATAATGGTGCTATTTTGTGCGGTGCTAATTAAACAGTTGATTGTTACAGTTCATTGTATCTTGCTCGCTACACATGGCGCACGAGCAAAACTGACTGATAGTTGCGTTGTTTATATAAATAATCTGTAAATATCGAAATGTAAAGAAAAAAAACGAAAAAAAAAACAGAAATTGCACGAAAATCAAAAACAAAAGAAAAATAAAGGAATTGTCTATTAACTTGGTTGCTTTGGAATACAATTACTCAATATCCTTCACTGTTGTTTCAAAACTCCACTCATGATTTTTCTTGTTTCTCTGAGCAGGTCATTTGCTGATATATTCGTTTCGAGAATTGCTATTTTTTCTACTAACTCCTAAATCACGATCAGATCAAGCGCTAGAACAAATGCTATTCCAGTCTACGATTGAAGCAACAGAATCCGTACAAGATTCACACTAAGAAGTCATAGCTAGAATTGTTGAAAGGCTTCGCAGCATTAAGAGTCGAAGCTGTACATTTTTTTCAGCAAATCCACCTTAGAACTGTATGATCTTTTATATAAATGCTAGATAAGCTTGCTAAATATGTAAAAATCTCCGCCCTTACGTCTAACCCTCTCTCGTTTCTGAACTTTAAGGATATAGATCAAATTGATCAAACAATAAAGGTAAAAGATCTTCGTTAAAAATTCGGATTCACTGATTGATAAAAATGCGATTAAATATATAATTGTAACGAAATCTTAAGATATATAATTATGGTGCTTGTTGTTCTTTGTCAAAGTCTCAACAGTACGAAACCTTATTGAAATCGTAAATACAATCTTCAGATGCACTAGTGCATTGTCTCCAATTCCCTCGGACCAAAGCTCCTTCGAATCAGCCGAAAGGCAGTACTTCAGTAGCGACACTAAGTATACTTACACAAACCCCTAATGTTCCCAATGCATAAAGACCTCCTATTCACATCGTGCCTATACGCTACATCTTCGTATCCGACCCACACTCCAATTAAAGTTCATGTATATTCCGGTAGAAAATACACATCGCTGCACCGTTTGGCTCCCTCATGTATATACAATACATCTATTAGCTATATAACCCATCGTCTCACTCTCGCTCATCAATCACGAATCCAGCGCATATACATATCAGAGTAAAAAAAAAATAATCTAAAAGAAATAAATAAGAACAAAAAGAAAAACACAATAAGCGCAAGCACGGGACTGACATGGATTGACTTGGCGGGGGCGCGCGCCTTTGTGCCGCTTGTTCGCAGGTGGAGAAACCGGTGACCGAGGGCCTCAGCCATCGTACCCGCGACCAATGGGAGATCGATCGCTCCTCTCTGAAGTTCGTGAGGAAGCTCGGCCAGGGCCAGTTCGGCGAGGTGTGGGAAGGACTCTGGAACAACACGACGCCCGTGGCCATCAAGACTTTAAAGCCCGGCACCATGGATCCCAAGGATTTCCTCGCCGAGGCCCAGATTATGAAGAAATTGAGACACGCCAAGCTCATACAGCTGTACGCGGTATGCACGATGGAGGAGCCGATCTACATCATTACCGAACTCATGAGGAACGGAAGTTTGCTCGAGTTCTTGCAAGGTAGTGCCAAGTTAAAAGGCAATTGATCGTTTTTTTTACGTTATTCTTTTGCACGCTCTCTCACTGTCTTTCTTTCACTTTTCTTTGGGTGATTACGCCGACGGAGCGCCAGTTATGAATTATAACTAATTCTTATTTATCCGAGAAGAAGTAGTCTTGTGAATTTTTCACTACGCTGCGATGACGTAAGCTTTTTTGTTGTTTGAGTTAAGATCAGCATTTATACCAAGGAACAAAAGTAGAAAAATTGACCATTATTATTTTACTTTCATTTGAAAAAAGTACGTGCTGAGCAGACTTCTTCGTCATTAAATTTGAGTACTAGTGTCACCAGTGTGAATGAAATACAAATATATAGATGTAACGATAGAAAAGTTTTTTATTAATTGGGCGAGCTATTTGTGTATATGAAAAAATTTTAATTATAGATAACATAGCAAGATCATTCATAACTAAATAATGACTAAATTAAAAATTAATAAGTTGAAAAGGGAATTTAATAACGAAACTAACTATGCCAGCATAAAAAAAATATCAAGCGTAAACAAGAACTTAAAAATAGCATTCTTACATTTCATTTCTCTATCTACATTGGTCTAATAAATAAGGCAATAAGTAATTATCAATATGATAAATTTACAGGAAAAGGTCGCGGTCTGAAGCTACAGCAGCTGATCGACATGTCGGCACAGATAGCCGCCGGCATGGCATACCTCGAGTCCCAGAATTACATTCACAGGGATTTGGCAGCCCGCAACGTACTTGTGGCGGACGGTAATATAGTGAAGATCGCGGACTTTGGTTTAGCCAGGCTCATCAAGGAGGACGAATACGAGGCCCGCATCGGCGCACGTTTCCCGATCAAGTGGACCGCCCCGGAGGCTGCCAATTACAGCAAATTCAGCATTAAGTCCGATGTCTGGTCATTTGGCATTCTGCTCACGGAACTCGTCACTTACGGCCGAATACCTTATCCTGGTGAGTGAACTTGCATTTTACTTAACGACTTAAAGAGTTCTATGCGATTCTCTTGAAAGGTCCATTGCGAATTTTTAAATGTAAGTTTGTGATAAAAAGAAAAAGTTAAGGTTTTTTTTATTAATTATTTCACTCATTTTCAGGTATGACAAATGCCGAGGTTCTGCACCAGGTTGAACACGGCTATCGCATGCCATGTCCACCAGGATGCCCGCCACCTCTCTACGACATCATGCTCGAGTGCTGGAACAAGGACCCAATGAAGAGGCCGACATTCGAGACCCTCCAATGGAAGCTCGAGGACTTCTTTACCATGGAGGGCTCCGAGTATAAAGAGGCATCGGCTTACTGAGTAATAGCCGCTGCGAAATTTCGCAACATTGACCAGCGCATTATGTAACTGCTGAAACGAATAAATAATTCTCTTAGTTTGACGAACAGTCAAGGGGAGTTGAAGAGAAAAGGATCAAAGTGAAAGACGAATAAAAGGACTTGGAGCGCGTCTCTACATATGTAGACATTGCGCGCGTAGAGAAGGAAGTGGATCTGCAGACACGTAGCTGTCGACTTTGTTTTAGATCCATAACGCGAAGTTTGTGATATTTAAAAAAAAGAAAAATGAAGTACCACTGGCTTTATACATGTGGACTTAGTGATGATTGTGAAGTGTAGATGCGGTACTGTTTATTTTATTTTAGTAACATTTTTTTTTTTTTTAATTATTTTTATCGATCTAACTTTTATTATTATTATTTTTATTATTATTATTATTATTATTATTATTATTATTATTTCGTTTGTTTATTATCACATTCTGGCTGCCATATATAAGAAGAGTAAAAAAATGAAGAGATGTATCACCGAGTACCTCGCGATACTTTCAAAATCTTGGTACTTGGTAATTTTTTAAAAGTAAGAAAGCGACCTAGGTATCTCTAATCGTCTTAGTATGCAATAACAAGTGCAGTTTTAAGAATAGCTTTGAACTGTTTCTATTGGATTTGAGCTATCTCTGTATCGCACAGAGGCCAGGGGCAAAACTGTTGCATAGGAGAAGGATGTTTCAAGTTGTGTAAATTGATCAAAAAATTTTTTTTTGTTTCTCTGTGTTTGAACTACCTACTTTAAAATTCTTAATGACATTATAATTATTAATGTACACTTAATTTATTTTTTATACGAACAAAAGTGAAGATAACTAAAGTGCAAAGCATTTCATTCCTAAGGAAAATGATTTTTATTAATTTCAATGTCATTTAAAGGATTTGAAACCAAAATGGTTGAAACCGAACAAAAAAGTTGATTTACTGTAATTAAAAGCTTAATGATCGATTTTTTTATGCGGTTTCACTCTCGGCACCCTATTGCCTCTTTGGAACAGTGACTTTACTATTTGCGAAATAGACGCAAAGATTGTACATTTGTTTAAAACTCGACAACAGCAAATAAGCATAATATAATCGCCAAGTGTAATTGGTATAATTAATCATGTAATCGATCCCAGCAAGCGCACTTGTAATTGTTTATGTGTAATTATATTAACGTTTGCGTGATGTCACACTTGAAAGCCTGTTACTATCAGTGTGCTGGGCTAGTGTACGTGCTTTCCCACTCGTCTTCTTTTAAGGGTACGGCCTACGTAAATTTGTATTTTATAGACAAGAAAAAAAAAAAGAAAGAAGCTTCATTAGACGAACTGAATACGATGAAGAGCTTTCTCTTTTCGAATTTAATTTTTTAACGACTGCTTTGTAAATTTCCAAAACGCGTTCGTAAAAGATTTTCATCGATCATAGAAATATATATACATATACATATACATATATATGGTATAAAGTAAGTATTTTTAACGATTATCAATCGTTGTCATTTAATAAACTGTGCAAATACATAAAATGGCGAATACGTTTTAGTGGTGTATGCGAGTTATTTCTTTTATGAAAAAAAATTGCGAACGGTCCGTCCAAAACAACAGAACGACGAAGACTGTAATAGTGAAAGATACACCGACAAGTTTCGGAATTTTTCTTCGACTAATACAAAAAAGTAGGTTTTAATCGCCATCCCTTAAAAACGAGACTTTCTCATTGTATTTATAAACTTCGAACATCTAAACGGTAAATGATTATAAGAAAAATATAGTCATTAATGATGTTAATCGGGAAGTCCTTTAAGGACCTACATATTCATTATGAATAAATAATGGCGTGTGGGTAAAAACTTAAGGTGGTTCAGTCATATATCAAAAGACTAGAAATCTTTTTAATATAAAATCTTACGGAAATTGAATAATTTACATATACTTAACACACACAATTCATGTATTTATAAACTGTATAGATTTACAAAAAACTAGATCAATACGTTTTTTTATGAAGAAGCTTCAAACATAAAGAATAGTACATTTCGACACGGGGGCGGAAGACGATTATTTCACTCACGAGACGTTTTTCGGCCGAGCGAACGAGGGAAAAATCCTCTTACGCCCTAGTCTCGAACCGTATTTTTCATCACGAGAGCCGTAAAATCGCATCAAACATGCGATTTTGTGGTTAGAGTGGCGAAAAATATTAGGATGCTAAATGTTTTATCAGTTATACTCTAAAAACAGAGTAAAAAAGTCATTGTTTAAATTTTAATGTTTGATAAAGCTATCCTAAACGGTGTATATACTATCATTACTTGAAATTTCTGGGTAGTTGAAAAACTACTTTGACAAACTTATTTTATTAGTGTTCATACTAAAAGTTATAAAAATCAAAATCGGAAGCCCTTTTAAGTATCCTCAAAACTCGGTTTGTGAGTACTGAACTACCTTACATTTGCTTGATGTATGGTTGTAAGAAACAAATTTTATTCGCTAAGCTTCCATGTTACGTCATGATTCCGATGTATAATTTTTATTATTTTTTATTCTAGCATATTTTTGAATTCCACAGAAATATAATGCATTTTTGATTGAAAGTTCGCTTCTCATTTGTTAGTGTTAAAATGTTGTACAATAAAGCAAGATAAACAGAATAACAAAATATGACCAAAACTCATCGCATTTTTATATTCATCGTTTTTGTAATTTTACCTGCGTAATTTATAATCACACAAGTATTTAATACTGCGTTTAATGCGAATTCGAGTCGAAAGTGAATCATAAAAGTAACTTTTAATTTATTCGTTATCACAGCTAAAACTATGTCTTCTGATATTGTATGTAACTGAATGAGATTATGTCGAAAAATACAAATCACGACAAAACAAAAACTAAAAAACACTAACCGATATTCTCCATTAAAAAACAACTAGATTAATTATTTCGTACATTTCACCTTGTTTCTTGAAAAAAGAATAACTCGAAAGGCTTACGCAAACAAGAAAAGGCGCTTGTAGGTTTCAGGGACCATCCTGTTGCGAGTGGCTGGTTTAATCGGAGCAAGATAAACGTCAATTTGCTGATAAATGTCTTACGAACTGTAATTTTAATTTCTATCATAAAATAGATTACTGTTTTATTAAATAACTTTGTTTTTACTTAAATGTTCTTTGTTCCTTACTTGATTAGATATTTTATTTGAAAGCAATAATTATTTACAATAATATTTCAAGAAAATTGTAACTATACAAATATTGTTATTGAGGATTTCAATGTTTTATTATAAATTTCAATTTTAAATGCATAAATGTTAAATTGATTTTAATCTATTTTTGGAAAACCTGCCATCTTGGCTATTTGAATTATTAACATTTAATTCTGTATAAAGAAATTTTATATGAAATTTTAGAATCTAAATAAATTGAGCTATTTAACCGACTATAAACAAATAAATATTAAAAAATCTTTAGTTGACATAAATTTATTAAAATTTTTATTAGAAAATAAATAAGTACATAAATGATACTTTTAGGCTTCGAAGAGGGACGTATTGTGCAAGAAACGCCCAATACGTCCGAATGTTGGCCATCTAATTGAAAAGTGTTTTTTATTCGAATGGATCGATTCTCCACCTCTGAACGTTACCGTTATTATTAATAAATATATAAATATACATTTAAACATATTTTCTATCTACCAATTTTTTTAAGGAAAAGGTTTATAAATGCTGTGGTCATTAATTAATTTATACTAATTTTAATTTTATTTTTTTGTCAATTTATTAATAAACTTTATATTTGCTTCTTGCGTGCAGACATTTTTTTTATTTAAATATATAACAATATAATTCTAAATGAATGACTATTAAATTGAGCGATGATTACATGAAATTTAAAGATTATGACCATACCTGCCTACTTATTAATAATTATATTAAGCTTCTATACTTAAGCTATATTAATTAGCAGTATGATCACGTCATTGACTCTAGTCTTTATAGTATAATAAGCAACGAATATAGGCGCTTATACTGCTTAGTGTAAGGTGCGATATATTGTACTATTGTACAATTGATCTTTGATAGGCTAAAACGCCACTTGTAGACGCCCCTTATAAGACACTGAAATTTTGAAGCCCGCCGGACCGTTGTTTCGTGTTAAGTACATTATGGTTTTACATGCAGCCTGCAGGACGTTAGCGTAGGTATTTTATTAAGTAGTTTACAAATTATTTTTTGAAATTCTTATTTGCTGAATTTTTTATAAGTATTCGTTTATAAAACTTTTCATTAGACTTTAGAAATGTACAAAAGACAAATTATAGGTATTCTGTGATATAATTATATCTAGGTAGGTATATACATTTTTATAGTAAAGAACCTAATTTCAAAAATCAAGGTGAAAAATTGATATTTTAATACATTTTATACTTTCGAAACATTCAAAGGTATATGTTACAGCGGCTATTACATCGAATATTAATGTATTAAATACTATTTAATTCTTGGAAATTTTTTATTTGTTCTTTGTTACTCTTAACCTAAAGATTATAAAAAAATATACCTTTTACATATTTGTCAGTTGGCAAAAGGCTTTATTTCTGAATTTGTTTAAATCAATGTACTCTAATAGTAGGTATGGAGTTTGAACTAAAAGTTACTTTGAACAGTTAAATTTTTATGGTGCACAAAATTATGCAGGTATTTTAATTTTCTAATAATTAAGTATAATTTTGAATATCACGAGTAAAATAATTATTTTTAGATTACTTATAGTTAACTGACTTAATCTTTTAGTTGGATCGTTGAAATGCCAGAAAGATTATTTTTAATACAATTTTTCATCATTTCAGATTTTTTATGTGTTGCTACAGTTGATAACTTATTCATCTGTTTTAAGATAAAATAAAGTAAATTCTAATTAAATAGACAAACAAAAAATTACTACTTACTTTCTGTTGCAATGTACCTTTTACACTGTCAGTAATTTGATTAGAAATTTTTAGTAATTCATCTATAAAACGATCTTAATGATATATAACTATTGATTGTTATTTATATTATTTATTAAATAAATTTTTTCTCTTTATTTGTTGTTACAGAAAACTTTATAGGGATGAATTTTAAGCAGAACATGGCTAATTGAGATTTAATAAGCGGAAATTCAGAGTAAGAGATTTTCATTTACAAAAGTTGACAAAGAATTTCTTGAGTTGATATTTTAATACAGAGTTGGGTTTGTACAATTTCATATAACTATTACATTCAGCATATTTTATTTATTTTCAATTTAAATCAATATTTTGATATAAATTTAAAATAAATAGAATATAAAATGAATTTATTAGTTTATAATTAAGATTTACTATTCATAATCTAGGAATAATATTCATTAACACTATAATTTTGAAATTGGCAAAATGGAAGGACACATAAAAGATAGAACATCGTCATCAGTAAAAATTCCTCAAGATGAATCACATAGTACAATTCGAGTATTAAAAACTAATTGTTCTTATATATGGAGTATCTACAATTTTAGTTATTCATTTGATCATAAAGATCGCACCCCATTCTCATCTCCAATGTTTTCATCAGGTTGCAATAATGAATTGCAATGGGATATAAATTTGTACTCAATTAGAACAGATGAAAAAAATAAAGATTATGTAAGCTTGCGTATCTATTATTATGAAAATGATGATTTTGATGAGGTCTTAGCAGAATGCGAAGTAAGCATTTTAGATCTTAATGGGGATGAACTTCATACAGTTAAGACTGATGGATTATACAGTTTTTCCATAAATGATTTTCTATGGGAAAAAGATCATTTTATAAAAAGAAACTATCTCATGGATAAGAAAAATGGACTGCTTGTAGATGATAAGCTTACATTGCTATGCAAAATTAAGGCTTATAGCTATTATGAGAAGTCAAATGAGGATAAGGACCTTGCCCTGCAAATTTGTCAGAGTAAACTGAAGATTACTGAAGACCTTAAATTATTATTAGAAGGAAAACTTTATGATGCTATTTTTCTTGTACATGAAAAAAAATTTCTTGTTCATAAATCAATACTAGCATCTCGTAGTCAAGTATTTTCAGCTATGTTTGAACATCAAATGACTGAACAAATAGACAATACAGTTTTAATCACGGACATAAGTTATGAAGCATTTAATGAATTAATTCAATATATTTATACAGGGAATATTGAAAATATTCACGAATTTTCAAACCAACTTTTAAAAGAACTTTTAATTGCAGCTGATAAATATGAACTTGATGACTTAAAAGAAATGTGTGAAGTGATGTTTTATCATAAATTAACTTTCAACAATGCTGTTGAAACACTATTATTTGCAGATTTTAACAATGCAGCTAAATTAAAAAGTCAGGTAACACAATTCATTGTAGCACATAACAAGGAATTTATTGATAAACCAGAATTTGAATCTTTGTCCAAATCTCATTCTCATCTATTACCAAATTTCATTGAATCCAATATAAATTGTTTTGATGAAGACAGTTGTGACTTATATTTCTACCGGAATTATGATGATTTGCCAATGGTGAATACACCAGTTGCTGGAAAAAATTGGGGAGTTTCACAAATAAAAGTGGATAAGTGCCATTACTTCTGGAAGATTGATAATTTTAGCTTTTTTTTAAAGAAGGAAAGTACTGACGAATCTATTTTATCACAAAGGTTTACAAAAAATGATAATAAGTTCACCTGGCAACTCGTCCTATGTCCAAAAGGCATTAATGCAGAAATGAAAGATTACATATCTTTATTTATTCAGCTTTCTCATAGTGAGGGCAAAGAAGTTGAGGTTCAAGCACAGTATGAATTTTTTATTGTCAACAAGGAAAAAAATAAAGTACATAGCATTAAATCAGATATACTTATTTTTTTTTCATTAGGTGAAAAATTAGGAGAAGCTATGTTTCTAAAAAAAGATTTCCTCTTAGAGAATGCAGAAGAATTATTACCAAATGATACTCTAACCATAGGGTGTGAAGTTTCTTCAAGTTTTAGACTCTGTACAAGAAAAGCTCAACTAGAAGCTATGAATTTTTGTGTTGCCAAGTACCAGCTTGGAGTTTCTAGAGATCACGAAAAACTTTTGCAAGATGAAAAATTCAGTGACATCACACTTAATTGCTGTGAAGTAATTATTAAAGTTCATCGAGCTATACTGTCAGTTCGATGTCCAAAATTTTTAGACATGCTTAAAGAACATACAGAAAAAGAAGATGAGTCGGTAATCAAAATCATGGACATAGAACCTGCTGCATTGAAGAAATTGCTTCTATTCATTTATTCTGGCAAAGTGGAAAACCTTAACGCAGAAGCTAAGGATCTTTATGTTGAAGCAAATAAATATGAAATTGAAGATCTAAGATTTATGTGCGAAGCTGCCCTTTGTACAAGTTTGACTTTGAAAAATGTATGTGACTACTTCGTTTTTGCTCACGTCAATAAATCTTGTAAATTAAAATCTCAAGCTGCTAATTTTATCACTACACATTTAACTAAAATCATTAAAACTCCAGGCTACAAATCTTTAGCTAATTCGCGACCACAATTATTGAAAGACATTATTTATAAACTAAATATATAAGGGTGCACATGTTGTACTTTTTACGAAATTTTAAGTTATTTATCTATAAAATAGTTATTCATCTTATATTTTTAATATCTTAAGAAAGATAAAAGAACTATATTTTCTAAAAACAATTAGATATTAAGTAGTATTAAATAAAAATTTATTTGATATAAAAGACTGTGTTAACTGTAGACTTGAATTATTCAATTCTAAAAGAATTGAAATAATTATATTTTATAAAATTTATCAAGTTTCAATGATTAATCATGGGAACATTAGTGTTGATCTGATCCAGACTATTTCTTTATTTACTTTAGAATAAGTGTGGTATTTTTTTTAGTTGGTGAAAGTTGTTACTTTTGGTAATGTATACAAAAATACAAAATGAATAGAAAAATTCAAGTTTTGAATAAAATTTATTATAAATATTTAAGTGTAGTTATATATGGAATTTAATGTACAAAAACGCAATAAACAAATTTTTAATGTACATAATTTATGTTGTTTGCATAGTTATTAACTATTTTTTTGTTACTTTTTTATTAAATAACAATGTCATGAAATAATAGTATTTTATACATGACTATTAAAGATTGAAAATTTTGAATGCAATCGACGTCTTAAGCACATAATGTTTAGAAAAATCATAGTTATAGTATTTAGAGTTATGGACCTAAAAATTATTGTAAACTGAAAGAAAAACAGAAATCCCTCGATTGGGTTTTGGTATGAATGAAGCGCAGAGTGGTAGTACCAACCTATACAGTCTACGTGTTCGACGCTAAAAAAACTAGTCTGCAATAACGGAGTTGTTGTCTCACTTAACTTAACTCACAAACTCACTTTGTGATGGTAACATAATTAAAGTATATTAAAACTGTTATACTTATAGGTATTTCGATATAGTATTTCGATATAAAATGCTTATAGACATTTTATATACAATCTAATACTTTAAAATAACGTTTAAAAACAATTTTTTATTGAATAACGCGTCGTCCATCCTCTTTTATAAATTTTTAGATTTTACATTAATTTGTGATATTCATTAAGTACGTTTACATTATTTCTTAACTTATTTCGTAATAGAAATAAGTAGATAAGTTTTAAATGTAGATATCACTTTATAGAAAGTCGTATTAGGATGAATTGAGGGGCCTTGTACTCGTGCGTAAAAATTCACATACTTATTGTGCATACCCAAGCATTTTGAAATTCTAGCAACACATCTGTAATAATTTTTATAAATAAATTTACAGAACGATGGTTCTATGTTATATATTTAGTGAAGGAGATTTCAACAATGCAGCTAAATTAACAAGTACACTATAAAAAACGCTGAGTCTTACACGTATATGTTTGTATGTTAATCAAAGATGAAATTATTTCTTGTGTGGCAGTTTATTCTTTTTCTTATCAACGTTTAGTAATTCATCCCTCATCGGAATTCCGTACAGTTATTCAATGTATCTATAGGGTGAAGGGATAAGTAATCTAAAACGTGATGTAGCATTACTTACGCTTACATTTCTTTGTTGTCGAAGCTAACTAAATTAATAGAATACGATTTTTCTATTTAAAGTACAGAAAAATCGATGTTAAAGTAAAATTTTGTAAATTGTTAGATAAGAAGCACCCATCATATGATGTATTATCATATGATAATTTTCACGATGATCGTATTTTATTATAAGCTTTTTGCTAAATCATCTTCCCTGTAGTATTATTATACTTCAAGCTTGAAAATATTTTATTTTTATTGTAATTAAAGTACTTGCATATACACTACTTTTAAAATGGAACAGTTACATTTGGGTCTAGTGTATTTATTATCCTATGAAACATTCTGGCTATCCACGAATTCATTTGTAAAATGCATAAATCACCCAAGTTTTTTAATACATCGGGTATCTCGATCAACTTATTAACAAGGTCGAAGATCCACAAAACGGAGCAGACTATATATCAAAGGAAATAGTATTCCGTTTTGTGAACTTAAATATTGTAATACAGAGTACAAACTACTTCAATTGGAAACGTTGATAGGTATATATAATATTATCGATCATTTTTCGTTGCACCCTATCTACATCTATTTATCAAGTAACAATTTATTTTCCATCCCACCTCCACTATACATTCGTTGTCATATTTTGCTCTCTGAGTTTTCACTCACTGTATATACATACACTGCACACGTTGGGAATAGAGAGAGAGACAGATAGACAGAGAGCGAGTAGACAGTCCTCGAGAAAGCGTGAGTGCAGCACGAGGCCCAAGTTGCAGGGGGAAGAGGCATTATACACCGTATATATATGTATAGGGAGAGAGAGAGAGTTACGTTGAGCGATATACAAGGGGAGAGAGCCGCAGCACAGGTGTTCGACTGGTCGTCATCGTCGTCGTCGTCGTCGTCGTCGTGAGGCCGGCGACTCGCGGCGGCGGCGGTGGCGGCGGCGGCAGCGGCAGCATACACAACAGTAGTAGCCGGGTGCTCTCGGCTCCACGCCAGTGTTGGCCCAGCGCCGCTTACGTACGCCTCGTGACCCTCACTCACTCACTCTCTCTCTCTCTCTCACTCTGCAGCGCCGCGCTCCATTACACGTTTGCCACACACTCTTTTGGATATATGTATATATACCTAATACACGCGAGTTACCTCAGTTCTTCTTCGTCGTGTTGTGTACACGGGGTGCAAAGGGAGCGCGAGGAAAAAATAAATTACACGCCCGCGCAAAGTTTGATCGAAGCGCAGTGAGAAAGAGGGAGAGAAAGAGAGAAACGTGAACCTGCAGAATCAAACTGTATTACCTGGTAAGCGGCCGTTGTCATCCACATGCGTGTGTGTATGTCTTAAAAGGATGAGGCTGCAGGTCAGGTGGTGCGTACTCGGCTCCCTCGCGAGAACGGAGCAGCCGAGCGAGCGTTGAATATCTTTTTATCCATTTGGATGTTGCTCCGAGTAGTGTTGCTCTCGTCGGGTGTGTAAAAGGAGAGAAGCGAGGACGCGAGTCGTGACTCGGTGGCGATATAGCCGCGTATATACATAAAGTGGGCAGGATTTACAAGTACAAATATATATACGAGCGCGTGTGTGTCTGTGGCCACTATACGTATAACCAACGCGAAGACGCCGGAAATCGCAGTTGGGTATTATGCTAATCAGAAGGCACTCAGAATGCGGGAGGAAGAGCTCGAGATATCACTCAAGGTGGGTTCAATCTTTATGTCCTGTAACCTTCTTGTTTTTTTTTGTGTGTGTGTATGTTCCTTGCTGAGAGGCGTTGGATTTCTTCTTTTTTTTTTTTTCTTTTTTTCTTTTTACGGATCGGCTCGCGTGTGAATTTTACCTTTTGCCAGAATGAATATATAACGTTTTGGGATTATTTTGGAGCATGAAGCTACGTGGATTCGGGGTTTTATGGAGGACGGTGCGAATATAATCTTGGTACTTAAATAACAGTTATTATGGGGAAATTATATGGAGCTTGGAACGATTCGGGCTGATCGGTGGGGATTGAGGAATCACGGGGTAAACGTTTAATGCTAGTGAATTGAGAAAAACGTAGCAGTCTTGATGCATTGAAATTACAAGTTAATCTATTAGCGATGGAGTTGCTGGTTTTTTTCTTTCTTTTCTATAACATAATTAGTTGAAAGTTACATTCTTTATACGATTTCAAATAAAAATTGTTACTGTGTGCAAACTAACACAGGAAGGACATAATGATACTTACAGAGAGTCGACCGGGTTGACACTTTTCAAATATTTAAAAATGGTTTCCCGGTAAGCGCGCGGTAAGCCTCGATCGATTTTCCACCGGCTTTTTAGATTACTCATCGCAGCTGGTAAGGAAAAAAAAAATCAATGCTACCATTCGTCACTGACCGCTATAACCATTATCAATATCAAGGAATCGAACTTTAAATGCCTACACTTTCAAAGCTGCGATATATTTATCGATTCGTATCATTTAGCTGTATAAATACATCATAGCTATTGTACAATAGAAAGTGACTCGGAATCAGTGTAGAAAATTTTTCAAGGTTCGCAACATTACCTTATACATTGAACAAAATTACACCAAATCATTTAGTGCGAAACGCGTAATTGAACTAATTCAAACAGTAGAATATATCCACTCAAGCATCCATAAAACGCCCACCAAGTCTAGCAGCGCAATCAGCATCGCGATCAGACTGCAGATAAACATTTCTAACGCTGCACCTACAAAGATTCTCGGAAACTGCGGCTGGTTGAAAATATCCTCTCTCCAACAACAGCTGCAGCCCACAACAGCCATATCACGCGGGCGTCTAAAACCATTTAAAATTCGCGCTTCGCACAATCAACGGCGCTCGATCACCTGGCCTTCCGATGTAAAAGAAAAAAAAGTCACGGCTATAGGTAGTTGCCATCAGTCAAGCTCCGAACCTGTGCCAATATATATACACGCGTCATGTCTACACTGTACATAATATAGTATACTCGTACGTACTCGCGAGGGGCCTTGTCCTCGTGCGTGTGCTGCCCTGCGCGCACAGTGTGTACATGCGCAATGTCCGATTGGCGGTGGGGAAGAGGGGGGAGAATGCGCGAGTATAAGAGCGAGAGAAGGTTTGTTTGCCGATGCGCCACCACGACGAGGCTAAGGTTGAGGCCCTTTCCATCTATCCTATAATACAAGGACGCGTGCACTGCACACACTGCACATATATGTATACTGTGGTGCGCCGCCGTGGCGGCAAGGGCGATTGGCCGATGTTGCGCGTCTTAATGGGGCCTCCAGCCGCGTAATTTTCATCGCAATTTTCAGCCACATCCGCGCGTGCTACTCCCGCTCTCCTATATTGCGTTGCGCCCTAACGGATTTATCCTCTCTCTCTCTCTCTCGAGACTGTGAGAAACCATTCTCTGTGTGTATGTGTGTGCGAAGATTGTTTCATTCGGACTTTGGGATTGACTGTTTACGTAGATTTGCTCTTGTGCGTTGTGGAGATATATTTTGAGTGTGTGGCGAGGAGCGATGTTTTCTAAGTAGATGCGAGCGGGACACGACGAGACGCGAGGGTATACCTTTACTATACTCCTTGTGGTGTATTCGAGACCTGCCACTTGTGGTTTCGTGCAGGACCTTCAGGGTCATTTTCTTCCTTCATATTTTCAGTAGCTACTGGGGAACACACTTATACGGCAGGCATTGAGTAAAAAATTTGTAAATAGTCCTGCGATCGCGGATGAAAATCTAAAGAAGGAGACGAGAATTCAAGACTGCAGATTGTCGGTAAAATCAATTGGTTAATGATGCATGCGCAGGGAGAAAAGACCGTAAAAGTTTCACTGCTGCATGCCTAACGATGAAGCTTTAAATGAAACTCCATTTTCGCCAAGTTGGATAGTTTATATGGGCTCGCGTATCCAACACTTCATTGAAAAACTCCCGGCAATAAAGTTCGCTTTCTACATCCAACGAATCTTATGCGTTATAAACTTTAGCGTTGTAAACTATACGAGATCGATTTACACACTATCAAACAAGACTATTATGTTTCGTTATATATATGTTAGCGGGAATTGTAATGCTGCTCCAAGTACCATTTGCAATGTCAATTCAGTCTGCGAACAATACGATGACTTTGCTCCAGTTTATTCAAACTTTGCAATGGGTCGAGATCGCTGAACAACTCGGTGATCGTTTTAGAAAACTTTCCTGCTATTCATTTGTGTATACTACTGTTAGTCCAAGACATTTCCAATATCCATATTGGCGTTAATTACATGGAGAACTAAATTGCTTTTCATTCATGTAATTCCGTATTCAGTCCGCGAATCGTTATATTGAACATTGAAAAACGAAAATAAAGTCCATACCGATCGTTACCGGTCATCTTTCGAATTTACAGCCCAACCACAAAAATTCCTGTTATCCCTCGCATAATGTATACAGATAAAACTGTATATCAACAGAATTTTTGCGCGATCCTCGCATTCCTAAATCGGAGATTATACGCGGTATAGAACCAGGCCCCATAACGATCCAATCAATTAAGCATCGCATATTCGTATAAAATCTCTCATTAACCGGAGACGAGGCGCATGTAATTCAGTTGCGTGCAAAAAAAACGCAGAGAGCCTCTCTCAAGCTGACAGATTAAAGCTCGCTCAAGAGCAAAAAAAAGTAGAATTGAAAGTTTAGTGGCGTTTAAATGCCTCTCTCTCTCTCTCTCTCTCGATAGATAGATAGATAGATTAAAAGTCAGCCAATATCGAGAGGCTGTAATAAAGGGAGGCGAGAAAAAATGCGCGTGTGCATCACGTGAAAAAGGAGCGTCTATCGGCAGTAGAAGCAGCAGCAGCAGCAGCAGCTTCTTCTTCTTCCTCGCAGCCACGATGCATCGCTCTTAACGGGATACGTTTATGTATATATGTATATCTACGCGCTCTTTCTCTCTCTCTCTCTCTCTCTCTCTCTCTCTCTCTCTACTCTTCATATTCTCTCTCTCTCAATCTCTCTCTCTCTTGTTGGTGCACACGCGGCTCAAGGTATGCGCGCGTTAATTTCGCTCCGGCTCTGCCGGCACTGGCTCCTCTCTGCTGCAGTGTGCGTCTATGTATATATATATACGTATGTATACAGAGACTATCCGTGCGTACCTCTATACATATATACATTGGTCGAGCGCAGGGCCCCGCGAGAGAGTCGCGCGCGCGTAAATAGCTTCTTCTCTTCGTTCCTCTTCCTTATATTCTTCCTTCCTTTACTCGACGCAGCGCTATAGAGTCTCGAGGAGTGTGTTCGTGCAGCGCTGAATGCTGCTCCGCGCGCGTATGAGAGAGTTTACCTGCGGTTGCTCGGTTTTTAACGCTCGGTTAGCCTTCGTTTTTCCATATTCTGCGCTTTAGGAAATTGTGCTCTCTGCCCAGATTGTAGCTTTTTTGCTCTGTTTTGGATCGTCGGTCTGGTAGAGTTTTGTTGGCGTGGGTCCTCGATTTTTTGATAAATTTTGCAGAAGCGGACTGCGGAATCGGTTTTTTGATGTGCAGTGTAGAATGAATGATAATCGCCGCAGCTTTATAAAATGGCTTAAACGTTGTATTTATATTATTATTATTTTAATCAGTTTTTGCATCATTGAAGTAATAATTGTATGTTATTACTATTGTTAAGTATGACGTATAGTTTTGTCTCCGCTATTACTTTCAAAATTCAAATGAATAAGAAAAGTTATTGTTTGAACGCATAAACGTAATTTATTAACCGTAATATTTTCTCAGACCTATAAACATTTGCACACATACAAAAAGTTACTATTCATATAATACTAACTGAAACGTTAAAACATTATAATTCTAACTGAAGATTCCGTGGAATGAAATTCTAATTCAAAATTCGGTGCATTATGATTCTAATTGAGGATTCCGTGATTACCAGAGGCACATTCCTTGTAACACAGGGAGTGTGCCTGTGCTTCGGCAACCTTAAAAACTTGAAAAGTGAGTATGTCACTACTGTTAAGTCTATTACTACTGGGCTGTTGCCCTAAGAAAATAATCGTGACTTTGTCGAAACGAATATGTGGGAAGAACGTATGAAGTACGTTGGCTAAATTAATAAAGATCCCTTAAAATACAAAATACGAATTAGAATCGTAATGCACGCAGACTTGAATTAGAATCATATTGTGTCGCAGCTCCGGTTAGAATCTTACTGCACGAGCTTCAGTTAGAATCATACTGCATCGATGTTCGAGTTAAAATTTCATTGCACGGAATCTTCAGTGAGAATTATATAATGTTTTGGCGTTTCAGTTCGCATTATATGAATAGGAGGCATCGATATACATGTATTCTAAAAACGTTGAAAAATGCGCTTGTAACTGTTCTTATTATCCGCGCGAAAGTCGAAGATTCAGTATGACGTCATTGAACTCACACGAAAATCCTCAACTTCCTTATGCTATAATAAAAAAGCAGGTACCATTTCGATAATTAACTTGTGATTCGGGAATTTTATGCTATCTGAAGTTTTGATAAAAAGCCGGTTTCTCTCGCGGTCCACGCGATTTTGCAAATTAAAACTGTATCGTCTGGTCCTCATCGACATATATTTCTTTTTCGATCGGTAGTTCCGCTTAAAGATGGCGAAAGAACCAAACGAAGCTTATCGCTCATAAAATATTTACTTATGTAAGATGAAAGAAAAATAATTGCTGCGCGAGTGTAAGCTGAATTCCAAAGAAAATAATGTTAATGGCAGTGGAAACTAGTATTTCTTGTTTGCGCATATAATTGATATTAATATTTCCAAATGGTTATAGGAATTTGATCGAACTATTTAGCCTTTTACAATAATTGAATTAAAGGTTAACAATTTATGGTTTATTAAATGGAAAATTTGCAATATGTACTCGTTGGAAGTGGGTAATTTGTTGTAAAAGAAACCATTCAGATTACTAATAAGAAATGGTAATTTTATAAGTGCTAATGGGAATCATTTCGGTATTTGGGATATAAATTAATTATAGATGCATTGCTCATTTAAATTTGATTTCCTTTATGAATTTGAAGAATTGAAAAAAAGTTTTGAATCCCTTTTGACTACGTGTATTTTTTTTTCCAAATTCTGCAGGTTAAATGGCCGACATTGGGAGTATAACTGTTTTTGTGACATTAAACGATAATCAGACAGCATTAAATAAGCCTCAAATATTTAAGTAGGTTCCATTTGAAAAAATATCGATATATTCTATAAAAATGAGTACTTTGTTCATTGTAGATAGTTTTCGGTTGTCTAAGCTGATGGTGATAGTTTTGCTGGAATTCTCGTTAGTCGATGTGAATACGTGTATGTCCTTTACGAGTCGTAAACTGTACGGTATTTCATGGGACGCATCTTCGTAATGCGTATAATAAGTACTATGGCTACTACTTGCAGCTGGTATTTTTCTTCGCGAATGACTCAGTTTTCAAGGTAGTCATATATAATAATTTTGCCAGTACCTACAGGTTAAAAAAGGTTCATAAATTTTCTCTAAGAAATTTTAATCCAGACTCTAAAGATTTTTACAAATATGAAATACGTTTTGGATTGTTGAATTGACTGTTTGAACAAACAATATATTTTTGCATTCGTAATTATTGTTCACATAAAATGCTATTTTTCTTTCACAAGAAAAAAAGGAAGTATAATTCAATACTATAGTATTAATGTTTCTAACGTTTCAATAATCCTACTCTAAACCAAATCATAGTACTGCTCATATGCTGCAAAGGAAACCGAAGTGAGCTGGTCGCATCGCACGTGTTGCTACGACGTTCGCATTTGCTATAGCTCGATGCTATAGTTGGCATAAGGTATCTCACTGAAGCGTCTTCTTTCTTTGATAGCACTGAACTGTGACCAAAGCACGCCATTCAAAAGGGATTCGTGTATTCTTCCAGATCAGTGTAGGCATGGCAAGAGTTTATGAAAGTGAAAAGTATTAAATGAAACTACTTAGATACATTAATTTTCTTGCTTGTAAAACTAGTTTTAAAATTAATTGGCTATAGATCCATGTGATTCTGAAATAATCATATAAAAATTAATAACAATTAAGTAGTTGAATTATAGTATTCCGGTAGCTTATAGGCTTCGTTTCACTTGATTATTATTAACAATGCTTTACAAAGCATCGCATGTCAGCAATTGTCGTGTAATACATCCGAAGTGCAAGCCTTGTCACTGATGTTATATAGAGGAGTCAAATACTACTTCTAAAGAGTTTACTGTCATAGCTATAGGAGCAATGTCATCTATGAACTATCAGTAACACAGGATATAACGGAGTACATTGTGACGATTTGCAAATAGAGAAGGCTCTTTTAATCGATAGCAATAATTGTGGTGCATAGGACAATAATCACCAATTTCGCGTGGTTGATTTCTGCAATTGTGGCGGTGATTCGAGTAAATTCTTAGAGATTTGGTTGGCGAATTGGAAATTTTGTCAAGTAGGTAAGTATTTTGATTGTCGAGAGGATAAATATATTTCTTTTGATCTTTTACCTATGGTTTTGTATGATTCTATACTTAATATAATGATAGTAATAAGTAAGAAGAATTAGAGATAATTTAGAATGTGGATGCTTACAGTTTAAGCAAACATTGTAGCTATAAACGGATGTTTAGCCTGTGAGACTAAGAATTTAAACATAATCAATAAATCATTTAATTTACGAATTGATCGTATCGAATACATATTGACAATTCTAGAAATATTACTATAATCATGATTATATCTGTGCAAAGGAGTGAAAACCTTAGATATTAATATGTTATGACAACGCCTGTGGACAGTATGATCGACACCATTGATTTTACCGATACTTCGATCAATTAAAGTTTCATAAATGCAAAGTTTTCGAAAATGAGTGTTTGTAGTTAATAAATTATACGGGTAGAACATGATTAGCTTGGAAAATTCAATAAATGTTATAAGAATAAAGTATAAATATGTATATTAATTTTCTAAAGTCTATTAAATTTACTCTCATTATTTTATTTATAGATCATCGAACATAATCTCCATTTGCCAGTTAGTTATTTATATCAAATTACACTTTTGCAAATATTTATTAATAAAAAAATTATTAAATCAACCGTATTAAATAAATTAAATGAATTCGCGGCTATCATTTTTATCTTACACAGTGTAACCAATACTTTTTAATTAAAAGAGTTATGTGTATAAGATGTGAACTTCTTTAATAAGTATACTTAAACCGATTTAAATATAAGGCATAAATTAATTTTAATTCTCATCAATATGAAATTAGTTTTGAAACTTTCCTTCGGCACGTAGCTATACGAATATAAGATAAGTTTTCATTTATATAGCCAACTATATAATTCAAAGGAAGCTGTTATAAAAAAAATAACTTTCCAGATAATGAAAATCCACTGATAACGAAGAAATAAAATTAAACCTGACGGAGGGGCGTTCATCGAAAAAAAGTAAATTTCTCTCCCTCTGCATCCTTCCTCTTTTCTAACAGCCGCTGACACTACATAATACTCTTTCCCTCAAGTATATTCACATGATTAAGGCACATCGCGCATAATTAATCCGGCAGCGCATATATACCGCTTGCTTTCGATAATCTGGGCCGGGATCGCGACAGCGGCAATAATTACTCCGTCGGGACAGAAAAATGCACTCGCTTCTATATGTGTGTATATACACGCTTATAATGCTCTGTCGCGTATATGTCTGGAAG
Organism: Megastigmus stigmatizans; assembly: GCA_900490015.1. Taxonomy (NCBI): domain Eukaryota; kingdom Metazoa; phylum Arthropoda; class Insecta; order Hymenoptera; family Megastigmidae; genus Megastigmus; species Megastigmus stigmatizans. Next base: position 77,242 of record UELV01178274.1, on the reverse strand, counting down.
ATCATTAGAATTGAATTGAAGTGCGAGCGAGCGTTACATGTCGATCTTTAGACTATTCGAGCCTCTGCGGCACACCATAGAGAAAAAAGTCTCCCGCTTTTTATAGCATTGTGGGAGATGTGCGCATATTCAGCGATTTCTTAGAGTGGAAGGTTATGCGCCCGAACAATTAAATCTTTTTATAGAATTTTTTTTCGTATTTGCTTTCTAAATATGAGCTGCGGGCAATGGGAATCGCTTGGTGAATGTCGATGCCTATGTGTATAGGGTAGGTACCATATTAGACTGTGGGACAATTATTATTACAAAGAGACAATTATCATTTTATTAGATTAGTCTTGACTGTATTAAAATATGAATAAACAGGTAAAAACTGTATCATTTTTATAGCGAGACAATTAAATTTTCATTAAAAATCGGTATCTTAGAGGAATTGATTGTATCTATTGGTGTACAATATTTTACATAGCGTGATACTAATCTTTTTGGTTACTTGTAAATGTCAAGTGTAATAAAAAATACTTCGTTTTATAATCCAAATGAAATGTAGATAGTAAGTGTACTCATTAATATTAAATTATTTTCCTATGAAACCTGTTAAGAAAATATGAAAAAATCCTAAAATAGTAAAAGACATTATAAGTTTTTAAAGCTATAAAACTGTCAAATCAAGAGAAAATTATGAAAATTAAAAAATGATTAAATGCTATTAAACTTTGATCGGGTAATTTAAGATTATTATTTTTAAATAGAATGCTATATATTTCTACACCGGTTTCTTTAACTCTATAGTCATAAATTAAAAGTCGACTATATTTTCTAGTATATTAAGACGCTTATTAAAAAATTATTGGAGTAATTTATTTTGTATAGGGTAGTTATGCAAAGGCATTGTACAACAAGTATATCAAAACTATTTATTTGTTTAATTGTGTTTTAAAAGGGTATAAATTTCTTAGTATGATTAAATACTTAAAAAGTTTTAATAATAAAATATTCGATATAAATTTTGTTAAAAATCAAGATGTGACTAAAATAATTAAATGTATTTTTCACCTTTTTACTACTTCATTTATGGTTGCAGCATGTAAATAAATCTATGCTTACATATTGATAATATATTTTATAGTATCTGTTTATAGCTTGAATTCCTTGCCGTAGAAAAGCTTATGCACTTTTATCTATAAATTTTTATGTATTCTTTTTATAGTTTAATATTTAAAAGCATTCGCATAACTATGCATTTAGCATCTTATCAGGAACATAAATTAATAAATATAATAAATAAAATTATTGTATAAATATGAAGCAGAAATACTAAGACGAAAACTGCTTAATAAATTACAAATTGTTTTTAAAATATAAAAACTCTATATTGTATTTATTCGTTATAAAATCCAAATGGACCACTTATTTTCAGTTTTAAAGAGTACTGCAACTTTTTATATTTTTTAAACTATCGATTAATTGATTAATATGTAATTTATGTATTATGCATCCCAATGCGGGCATTTTATAATTTTTGTTAAAAGAATTTGATTTTTTGAAATGCAAAGCACCTGAAAATATTTACTGTTAGTTTCAATAGTTTTATTACAATAATATTGTAATAAGAGATGATATCAATAGAAATGTAAACAAACAGCACTAAAGTATTTTTTTTTATTTTCATAATCAGTAATTTGGTTATTCATTATTCTCTTTTAATAGAGTTCTTATATTACCCACATTAATAAATGTACTATAAATTTTGACCATATACTTTTAATGAATTTTGGATTAAAACGTGAAAAATACACGAAAGAATTGGCGCATATATAATTAAATGAATTATTGACACTACTACTTTGAACGTTTACAAGGTGTTGGATCGATATCCCTATAGAGTATGTAAATTGGATTATGTAAAAATTACATACATAGGCAATAAAGAAATTAATTTTCTCATGCGACATTGCGTGGCTGGCGTAAAATAATTATTCTTCATGCATCTTTAAACGCTTGCACTGAAATTTTTATTCAAATAAGATTTTTTTACTATTCTTACCTAATTTTCTTTTTCTTCAAGAATGGCAACTTAATTTTATTTATTCCACTTGATGGAATTTGCATCAAACACATGGAACAGAAAAAAAAAACAGAATTTAAATGATTCTATACGATTAATGAATAATAAGATCCATAAGTTCTTATCTGGCATAATATCTTAACAACTTCATAACGCATGTGTCGAAAAAAGCATGTACGAAGAAAATATTATATCAATAAGCCATATATTATACAAATATTTCGGTATGTAAGGCAAACCCAATAAAAGAATGGTTAAAGAGAGTAAAGCCATTTTACCTTTGTCCGCACTTCTAGTTTCAACTGCAGGGTAAAAATACCATATGTCCGAGTACAATGACCTGCAACATTACTTATATAGACTCGGCCCGCAGAACTCGTCGGCAGTAGATAAAATGTTGTGCATTAAGATATCGATTCCTCTCAAAGCGAACCGCAACCGCGATGCGGTTTGCTCGATTATATGCACACGTAAGATGTATAATGTTATTGCGAACGAAATAAGTGTACTCGCCGGGCGCAACAGAAGGATATTACGTATAGAAATATGTTGTATATACTTCGTTTCGAAAGAAAGTCACTATACATTCTGTCTTTCTTACCTTTTAAATATTCTGAGAATTGTATTTTAGGGAAAGAAAAGAGCAATTCTGCATTTTAGAATGCGGCGGAAATATACCTCAGAAAATATAATGACTTTTCGGTTAGCACCAAAAAAATCTACGTCTTAATAATCAGCGGAAATAGAAGAAAGTTTCAAGATTTGTGTTTTAATTTTTATTGACATTGACTAAGTAGTAAGAACCAATTTCTTTCAGACAGAGTTTATATCAATGCAATTATTTTACGTCAAATCATTCCGAAATAATCACACAGCAATTATTATAACGAGGTTAACATTCTAACCTGAAATCGCGATGTAAAGACGAGAAAAAGTGGGCTAAATAGTTTCATCAAGTACTACGCTCAGTAACTTGACCCTGAATATTTTATATTTCAATGACTATATGTGTTTACATAGAAGAACAAACAAAATTAATAACTAGATTTAGAAAAGATCTATGTAATTGTCCTAAAATTTCTAATGATGGATTTTTATTAATAAAATATATAATGTTTAATCTTACTTAAATTTAATTGATAATGGCAGAATTACATTTAAAAGACTGTAATTGTATAAATATTTTTTACTATTAACGCAATCATTGCAGCAGAAATACCAAATGCAATTAATAACACAATAGTAACTGAGTACCTATATAACAATTGAATAAAAATTAAATTTTTACGCTTTGGTAAATCTCACTGCCATTCCTTTGCCAATAATGACATTGCCATATGATTATAGTATGAACATTAAATCATGCATTCATAAGAAACTAGTCTAGGGGAAACTCGGTCAATATCGAAGGGTAACTAATATCGGACAAGGTCAGTTTCAATTATTGTCAAATAATAAGCGGTATCAGCATCTGCTCTATTGAAATTTAATTTTTTAAGAATGAGTAATGTATTTAGTTGTTCAATTATGATAATAACGTTAAGTATTTTCGATATTAAGTATATCAAAAAATCGATTATCGCCTATTATTTTGTAATTGTAATCCAGGGTCAATGAATTTGGGATAAAATGAAAAAAGCAAAGCGATACCTACTATATTACGAACTAAGTTATCGTTCGCTGTTCTATAAACTTGAACAATATTTTATCAGCACTATTCAAAATTTATCGATCTTAAATTTCGGAAATACCGTATGATACCCACCGATCTTCCTTGCAAACAGTACCTGCTACGTGATATACAGCAAAAACGGAACGTATGGCACAAACAGATAAAATGTGAGCTGTCGCGATCTTCTTCATATGGAAGTCATCAGCGTTTTCACACATGCATATGAGATTCGACCAAAGATACAGCTGTTATTTCGTCAAATGGCCATACCAACGAATATCATGTGTGTATTATAACACTACCTGCCTATGGTCGACCGGTTTTCATGATGCGCTTCTGTGCTCTCGCAGCATCCTTGGACACACTTGACCCACTTATAATGTGAGATGACCATCCATATATATATATAGAAGCGCACGTTTAAGTGGTTTGGACCGTTACGTGCATCGGTTTCGACTCGAAGTCGTTTTAGGCGTTTTAGCCGAGTTCGTTGTAGCGTTAAGGATGGTGCTGTTTCCTAGCTAACAGATTTCATCGTGAGTCTCTTTTTTTTTCTTTTGGTGTATAGAGGAGTGCGAGAGGCAAGTGAAGCATGAAAATTTATAGGGAGGTATATGATTGGCTCCGTTAATTTTAGGTGGGCAGCTTCTTGTGCACTGTTCGTCTCTTGTTGATAGTTTGCTTATGAATTGATGTTTATAATTATGCTTTTCTTTATGTGCACAACGTTACTGTAATTAAGTGTACTTTTTATGGTCTTCTTAGTTTGATTCTAGTTTGGATGCTTGTTTTGTACTTTTACGGTCCAGTGTGTTTATGTTTTTTTTTTTCTAACCGTTATTTATGGCGAGAGATTATATGCTTGTTAATATTCTGAAACCATAAATTATGTATGTCAAATGCAAGTGTTTCTAATAAAAGAAGTACTGACTTTGGTTATGGATAGAGTGATAAGGGTTATTGATTGCAGTTTTACCGACAGTATAATGTAGAAGCCATTCACTGGAGAAATAAATGCAATGAGAAATTTTGCAATCTTGCGAAGTAATTGAAAATGGATGATTTCTTTATTTCGCAAAATAAAAATAGTTTCATTGACCGAAAATGTTTATTTTTATTTACTGTAAGTTTAAAAAAAAAGAACTTTTATCGGAACTCGTCTTTTCAGATCATTAATAATTCCTTTTCTTTTAAAGCCTTTCTGCTAAAGATATTAATTAGTTTGATGACTTGTCAGTTCAAATTTATCCATCGACGAGTTAATAAAACTTTTTGAAATTCGTGTTTTTTCTAATTTTTGACAACATAGTTTTCGTGTTTTGCACTTAATTACAAGCATATGTAGGAGAATCCGGTCAAGTAACTTTACGTTTCTGAATAATTTATTTATAGAAACGAATTTACATCCTTGTATATTTATATATCTATGCTTAAAATATGTAAGAGATAAATCTAACAGATCGCATAAATTCAAGTCTGCATCAGGTAAACATAAAAATTGAAAATTCTTGCATAACAAACTGTTATCAGTCGTAGTTTAGGTTATCAACTTTTAGATAACTTTTAGATAGGAACGTGTTTCTTAAAAAGGTAAAAAAAATGTTGATAAGATGGGAAAGATCATTTATACAAGTGTGAAGTTTTTAACGCATGCAAATAAAGTAATTATAAGAGTAACTGCCTAGTAAAAAGTTTACCGTTATAGGGAAAGTAAGATGATACAGTTAAAATTGAAAAATTGTTATAGGAACGTCCATTAGTTATAGCAGTTCTTATTTTATTTTTGATTCAGATAAAAAAATTTTATTAAAGTTTTTTATTACCATTTCCATTAATACCATCAATTGATTCTCAATTAATCTGCATAAGAATTTCATGTAACGTAACTACTGATAACTGCAAATGTTGACAAATGCTGTCGCGAATCATCATTTAGATTAATTGGGACAATTATCATTAGCTACAATCTCAACAGCCGCACGATCAAGTCCAAGGTAACCAACTTAAATTAAAGAATCCGCAACCAGAAGTATAAGAATGACTCTTGATCAATGCTCTTCATCGACAAATGATCATAAGCACGCGTAATAGATTCTAATCGGTCTTTCTGGTACAACTTAACGAAATTATACTTACTCGTTGTCTAAGCATTCGAGATTAATGGTTGAACGAAACGACCCGGTTCGCTTGGAGAACCTCCTTCGGCAAGAGAGACGCGTTGCGTGTCAACAGGAAGACACGAGGATCGACCGGATAAGTTTATTAAGTTGGTCAAGTGTCCGCCTCGAGTTGTTTCTCGAACGCTAAGTGTGCGATGCGGTAGCCTGTAACGAAGCAAAATGTGTGTGGACAGGCACGTTTTCTAGGCCTTTGGCTTTCTGCCGCAGTAGGTAGTTGCGCGTGATGCGATCGTTTTCACGCTCCTCATGTCTCTCGATATCAGGAGAGAAACGAAGGAAAATTTTATGGTGCGTCCAAGAGGCAGGGATTGATGGTATCGTCATAAGATTGACCATATTCAGAGTTGATTTGTGGTGTCGGAAAGAGACGTCAATGAGTATTTTATCCAGATTAATTGTTGGCCGACACGTACTGTTCGTGATAAATTCTGGGCTATTAGAAAGTTGGGACTTTTTTGGAAGATTTGCCGTAAATGTGAATTCGGAAATGTGAGATAGCTTTATATGCTTGCTGAAATGAATAACTGTTCGGTTAAGTCATTTATTCGTTGTCATAAATTTGGACTATTAAGGAAATATTCCAGATAAAATAATGAATTGGGTTTACATAATTTGGTGGATAGACGACGTATCCAATAAATTATGAACACAGATCTCGACCAGGTACCAGGTGATTGACCTACTTATTGAAAGAAACAAATAAATAAATCTTATTTAATGGTTTATGAAAATAGATACCCTACCGTTAAAATGCTAAAAAATGCTTGTATTAATTATGTATAAATTATTCGATTTGTTTTTTTTTTTTTTAATTGATTAAAAATATCTCACGTGACCTGATTATTTATTGAACTTGACCAGTTATTTGTGCAGTCATCATTGTATAATATTTTTTACAAATAGGTATATTGATATATAATTGTTATGATAAAAACCATCAGTAATTACAGTTTGCGTCATCACTCTGCACTAATAACCCAGTATATTGCGTTATGAAAATCCTTCATATATAAAATCAAAGGATTCTAAATATCTATAAAAAGAATAAATTTATAATTCGTTTAATATAAGATATCATCAATACCACTACTAACAGTGATTATGATACAAAATGATAATCTATATTATCAAAAACTATGAAAAACTTTGAATTTCCTTTTACTCGTAGATTTGCAACTATAAAGAAAGAGAAACTAATTCTGTAACAAGTGAGTATAAATAAGTTAAGTTCTCTACGAGGCAAGTCAGGTTAAGGCTGTAGCTGCGATAACGATCCAAGTTCGTATTTAAGAGAAGCCGATGGTCCCATAAAATCTACCGCGATTACCGTAATTGTTACCCTCCGCGAGGCTCTACAGTCTGGCAAATATATGACATTTAATTATCAATGCAAATGCACTACCGGTCAAAATCCATTTATACCTTGCCAGAAGAATAAAGCGATATACAAAAAAAGAAGCTATCCTCTTAATACGACCTCGACAATTTTAACTTTGATTTTATTACAAGAAACTGGCGAGATGGAAGGGGTTAAGAGTAGAAAAATATAGCTTTTTAACGATTCGGAGGTATGTACAAGGAAGACGAGCGAACGGGAGAAGATTGTATTATACATATATATAAGCCATAGTGCAGGGAAACCGGTTCTCTTTGTAGTTCGACTTCTTTGGTGCGTTGTCGGCATAGCAGGAGAATCCGGTCAGTGCGTTTGTCAATTAAGTGGTAAAAAGTTCTTTTCTTTTTTTTTGTTTCAGGTGGTGATAGTCGGCAATGGCGCGGTGGGCAAATCCTCCATGATCCAGAGGTTCTGCAAGGGCACCTACACCCGGGATTACAAGAAGACCATTGGGGTCGATTTTCTCGAACGAGAAATCGAGTGAGTGGATATTGACAATTTTCACTTATAACATTTGCACGCCGAGTCCGCGACGACGCACTTTTCGTTTAATTGAACACGATCAAGGGTCTGCGTACCTGCAATTTAAGTTGAAGGGTGGCAATTACATTGTGGCATACTTGATTATCATGTTTTCATCGAGATTAACACAATTCATTTGTGAATTTAGTACCTTTTTTTTGGTTTGGATTGAGGATTGATTATTGTCGTATCGAAAGGTAAAAATTATGAATGGAATTTTTTAAGGAATTAAAATATGCATTTGGGTAAAACTTTGGATAAAGTTACCGCGCCTGTGACATACTTGAGCGTGAATATTTTTAATGAATACATAAATATTTGAATACTTAAACCTGCATAAATATTTATATTTTTAGTTATTTTGATGAAAGAAATTTATCGCAATTTAATAAGAAAATTTAATAACTGTTCACTTGCAAAAAATAATTCGAATTAAAGCATAATCCTTATTTTCAAATCCGTAAGTCAATATTATTATGTAGCTTATTATTTTATTCTAGAAGTTTTTGTGTCTTGAGCATTGAAACCAAAGAGTTTAGCACACTAAATAATAATTTTTGATATTTCCTTTTCTGAATAAATATACCTTTCGGTTATTCGGTTATTGGGTTATAATAACTGAATAACCCCATAACTCAAGCAATAACCGAATAAAAAATATCTTTTAATATTCAATTTTTCGAATCCAAGCAAATTAACGATACCACAATTACTCTCATATCTGTCAACTTACTTCACGCAGTCAATCTTTCGCAAAATACCTGCAATAGACATCAATGCGATTCACCGATTGAAAAAGAAAAATCTCGTTGTCGTCCAAGTACAGCGCATCGAATTCTCGATTGACCTGTAAAGAGTTAACTTTCGCAAACAACTTGACATTTCTCAGTAACTCTTGGCTTATTTAGCGACTGATAGCCGTGGCAAGTTCATTAACTCGATAAAAGCGTGTCGGTGACTCGTAGAGCAAAACAGAAACAAGTCGAGCGGAATTCAGGCCGATAAGAGAGCAACTGAAACCAGCCGCGACCTCACCTTGAATCTGAATTTCACTTTTATTACTAATCACTCGTGATGCACTACACTTACATCGGAGCTTACAGCAACTTCATTTTGCAATTATCAGTGATTTTGATAGGGAAACGGATTTTTCTGTTTGGTAATCGATGTCGTTCGTTAAACTATCTGTTATGGATTCAAGGGGCTTGAAAATCGTGACGCGTTTTATGTAATCTCGTTAGCGGAATGATGTTTTAATTACGGCTCGAATCAAATCAAGAAATCGATTAATTTGAATATATAAGTCAATCATTTGGTACTTAATATATAATAGCAAGTATAATGTACAATTTGTTTTTTGTCCAATCGATAATATTAAAGTCGAGTGTCAATATTGTTAAAGAATTAAACATAGGATCTCCTTAATATACATATTAAAATAACAACACAAATATACCTACTCTAACAGCTCAATGACTCTCGTTTTATGTTTGTTCTTCTCATTGATGCCAATATAAAGCTATAGTGTTGTTACTTGTACAAACAATTTTCAAAATGCTATTGTACAGGAACTCTTTTCTTTTCTTGGTGAGCTATTTAGCCATTGTACCAGCAGGAGACATGGCAGAGCTTAAAAAGCTCTCTACACTCAATTCAAAAGTAAATTGAAAGTAGGTTAATTTAAAATAAATGAACTAACTGTATAGAGATTAAATTGTTTCTGCGTATTAAGGTATGTACTCCAAGTAGTAACAGACAGCGCCAGCTAGGCATCTGTTTATATGTAATATCGTGGTATTAGTTACAAAGAATTGCGAATAATAAAATAGTTAAAGAAATGTCCTATATGGATAACTACGGCAAACAAAACATGTGCGATAATAAAATAAAACGTATAACAAATCATTTGCATATACGCGTTTATAAAACTTGTGGGTCACGTTGAATAATTTATAATCTCAATCAGCGCATCAATAAGCCATCAAAGCACACAGCCACTTGAATCCGCAAATCAATCGCAGTAGTGGAATAAATAAACAGGCCCGATTGATTTTGGACATCGCAATAATTCCGAGCGATTAAGGCAACTCCATCTCGACATTCTAATCAAGATATGTATGTGTATACTTTCTCGGCCGATATATCGAACGAATTAATAAGCACGAGAGTTCGCGTGGTTTACCTACATACCACGGCTAATGCACAAGCGAGTCAATTACTGTAACACGTTACTGTATGTACACTTCGGTCACCGATGGCTTCGAGAGCGAAAGATTTAGCTGTACAACGCATCGTTCCGAGAGCATGCAATTTCCCAAGTGGAAAAGTAACGCCGCGCGACTGAGAAATTGCCTTTCTGACATGGTTTTAAAACGGTACGCCTGATTTTCAAGAGAGTCAACTGTTTCCACTTGATCTGCTTAGCTATGGATGCTCTTTTTCTGGGTTTTCTATCTGTCGCAGTTAATGACTCTGTTAAATAGTAAGAGTATACTTTCGTTGAATATTCACGCTAACGATTTGAAATTTCATTGGAGGTAGCTCGATAATAAAATTTCGTCATCTTTTCATATCTTTTAGAGTGAATTTTCAGGTAATGCGTGGGTAAAATGGTTGATACTAAATTCAGTAGGTAATCTAATATTATTTTAATTTTTTTGTATAAATTATGGAAAAGAGTTGTAGAAATTTCTGTCGGCTGCTTAATCCGAGCGTTACTTCAAGTGCGAAAAAATTTAATATGCGGCAGTGGCGTTTCAATAATGCTCATTGTATTCAATGTAGCGATGCATCTTTTTAAAAGACATTTCCATAGAAAATATTCGCAGAGACTGTATAAATGAAAATATTCATTATTCTAGATACGTAAGCATGCAATTTCATACATAAATGGCACCGTACCTGCACTCATTCCGTCCATCCCATATTAGATATTTACTCTCTAAATTCCTAAGAGGGAAACGACACTCTGAAGCTGGTAAAAAGATTAGTGGTGTTTAAATGAGAGCAAATTTTTATTTTATCGAAATGAATTTATACTTGAATCGGTAAACAGAAAAGAATCAGATTTTCCAATTGTTGAAATTTCTTTTTTTGTCTAGTTTTATGCACAACTATACTATCAACTGATAAGATCTCTTAGTTTGTAAATCAATAAAAAGTATGTTTCATTCAACACATGCATCCTTATGAGAAATCAATGAAATACAATTTTTTTATTTAATATAACATATTAGAGTAGAAAGTTTTAAATTTGCTTTTCATTATCATAAAAAAAAAATATTTCAATTTTATAAGTTACCTTTAGAAATAAATTGAGGACGAAAGCATTTGCTGTATTATGCGATAAAATCTAAGCTCGCTTTCTTTCAGGATTTTCAGAAAGAGTCATAAAATCGAGGCGCCAAGTAAGAAAATATGGATCTTGTATTCATTTTCTTTTATACACTTGCAAAGTATTTCTACAATTTCTGAAAGAAAAAGATTCTACTTTCTGCTTTTAATCAAAACTAAGATACTTATCTTAGGCTATAAAACTATCGATAGGTATATCGATAAAAATGCTTCTGTATAGAATCGACTTAGCACCACCATAAAACGTTCACAAACTTCTAGCTTCATCATTTGATCAAATCATACAGTAAGGACAGTAAAAATAAAATGCACTAAAAACCACAGTTTTCCATATTATCTTCCGCTTCTAACATGCAATCCTTCATCTTCTATCAAACCCTATAATATCACGCTCATAAAGAAGATTTTGAGAAACATCGCCAATTCTCATTTAATTTAAATTAAAGAGAAAAAAGAAATCGTTATAAGAAATATTCAAATGAGACGTTGGAGGCCTGTAATAAAAGCCCTGGAATCCATTCGCAACTAATGAGACGAAGAGAAGAAGAAGAGAGAAGAGAGAAGAGAAGAAAAAAAAAAAAGAAAATCCTCGGTTTTATAACGGGCGAGTCGCAGAGGTATAAGGCCAAAGCTCCTCAATACGCACAGCACTCACGACGAGCGCATAATGCGAATTCGTGCGTAACAAAGTGTGTGCGCGCACCCGCGGTCTTCTCCCATGTACATACACATGCTCTCCATTATATGCGTGCATTACCCAAGGCTGAGTCAAGAGAGCTAGAGAGAGACCGAGAGAGAGATAGTGCGTCAGGAAGGTGCGACTGGTGCGAGTCGAGAGCTGAGCGCCTCCTCTCATTTCCTCTCTTTCTGTACAAATCTCGTTCGCCTCCGCCATGAGAAAAAAAAGCCTCGCTTTATATGAAAGAGGCTGAGTAGGCGCGCGCGCGCGCGGCATCGTTACTTGTCATACGAGCGAGCGAATCCACATCGCGCCGCAGATTATCCGTTAGGTGTGCAAGCCCACAGGGAATCTGTGTACATGTGTGTGTGTGTGTGTGTGTGTGTGTGAGAGAGAGTGTGTATGGCGGGGGTCATTTTGCGCGTTTGCTCGGGTTCTGGGTAGATGTAACCTGCCGACTCGTTATCGTTTATGGCGCGCGTGAGCGAGGAATGCGAATGGGACTTGATTGTTGTTGAATTTGCGAGTATAGGTTTTTCTTGATTGCCGCGCGCCTGGGTGTTGCTTTGATGGATTCGGTTGCGGACTTGAGGTATGCTATAACATGCGTTGATTCGTATAGTATACATAGGTAAACTAGGAATGAGCTGTAGTTCGAGCAATCAACACGGAGGGTTTCATTACGAACTGTTTGCTGATATTTTGGAAATGAAGTATCGAATGTAGCTATTGCGAAGTGCATTCAAACATTTGGAATGTTGACTGATATAATATTTTTTAACAAAAACAATTTTATAATTCGAGACGCATAATTCGACATTGCTGCAATAAGCTAATTGTTTTCTTGGAAGATCATGGAATAACGCTTACAGTCATAATTTCTTGAAACCTCTAACACTTATGCGCACGAAGAATAAAGTTGTAGAAGTTTAGAAATTTAATAACTGTGCGACTACACCCTTTTTTTAACTTTCTCTGCGCCTTTTTTAGATGCGTGTTAAAAAAAGTTATATCGTCAAGCTACATCTTCAAGGTTTTTGTTACGATTACTTGTCGATACTGACCTTTACAGTAGTCATATACAATTGAAAATATATTTAAGTTTTTTTTTTTAAATATTCAATTTTTTATTCTTCCATTTTGGTTATTAATAAAAATAAACGAAATGGGTATGTGATCGAGCTAGAAAAATGTAAATTATCAATGGACTAATACAAGTGTAATGTACAGAGTTAATTTATGTAAAATTATTAAATAGCCAACGCACATTTTGCGTAGTTTATGTACATATTTTATATGTAAAACTTACACGTCATAATGTATACATAGAGCAATAAATTTTACACGAGATTGATTTTACAGATCCTGTATTGCGCAGTTGATTTGCGATCTGTCCAAATTACATGAAATTCAAATAGCAAAATCGATCGAATTGTTAAACACGTACAAAGCGAACGCGCAGTAAAACGTGTCTTTCGAAGATTCACGTCGATAAACTTCCTAACACTTGGCATATAATTTTACAGAAAGTCACGAAAACCTCACACAATTAAGGATATTTCACTTTCTAATATCCTTATACAAAGATTAGTTCCACTTCTGTTGACAATATGTCGCACGCATTGCAACACTCCCACGGCGCTCCACTTAAGTCGATCGATGAAAATCTGCGTAGGTATATATAATAGTATAATATATACAGAACACTTTCACCCCGCGATTTTGGAATATCTAAAGATAACCCAATTCACGCAAAATATTTCATTATGAATGGCGATTGTATTCGCTTAGAATACACACAATTTACAGGTTTTCCATACATCATTTATTATAAATGTAAATATATAATGAATTGGATTTCAGAGTCGATGGGGAGGAGGTACGGTTGATGCTCTGGGACACAGCTGGACAGGAGGAGTTCGACGCCATTACCGCGGCTTACTATCGGGGAGCCCACGCCTGCGTCTTGGCCTTTTCCGCAACCGACAGAGATTCATTCGATGCCATTCCCTCCTGGAAACTTAAGGTTTGTATACCCGCTTTCTCCGTTTAGCTGTAAGGTCTTTTGTGCCAAGAACGATATACGATGTAAAACAACGGTACGCAATGATGAAGTTAAATTTATTTGAAGGAACGCAGTGTGCTCGTTGTGTAAAGGATAGGAAAAAGTACAGTAGAATGAAGTTTTTCTTTGTATTAATTATAGGATTGTACCGATTAGTAATTAGATTTACTCGCATAGTTCATTTTTGATTTATTAGAGTGAAAATTGAGAAAGGTTCACAATATGTTGAATCTAATATTATTTGTTTATCTACTTCAATTGATTCACGCATTCATAAATATGTTTACATCAACGACACTAATGAGCTAGTACTTACTACGCGTTTTTCCAATTACATCATCTAAGAATTAGCCAACACTCTTCTCCAAACCATCGGCTACCAGGTGGACAAACTTGCGGACTCGTCGTCGCAGTTTCTTCGTGACATTTTTTAGCGGCGAACGAAAGATTCAGCAGGAATCCCCAAACCAACCATAAAATCCATTTTAAATTCATCCTACCCTACAATTAAATGCATAAATAAACTCATGTTATGCACAAAATTAATCGCTGAAATAAGTGAATTGCCTGTTTGTGTGCCTTTTTAACTGAAATCCTCTCCTAAGTCTATATCCAATACGAGCTAATCGAGATCCGCTATTGCGGCTTAGTCCAACTGCAATAGAATACCAAAGACTCAGCGTCGGTATTTATATAAGAATGTAAAACCAGTAATAACGTCATATATTAATAGGGAACACGCGCGAAGTAATCGCTTTCTCGATATTCTCTGCCTTTTCCTCCTTGTCTTCCTGCTAGTCATTTATACTCCGCGGCCTATGTACTTATTAGCGTTGTCTTATTTCAGACATTAATTTAGTCAAGTATACGCCGAATGCGTAGATTCAAACGCGTGTATAATGATTTATATTATTTATTGCCTCATTTTCTTAATGCATAGCTACTATATAGAAATACTTTATAGCCAATTTTCTATTTTCAATTAATTTGGAAAAAAGATCGTTTCCTTTTAATACTCAATCATCAACCTTATATATAGTATTTAGAAAGCTTTGAGTTTTTTCAGGCTAATAGGGTTTAAGATATTTGCTAATATAAAACGCATGTAAAGGCAGTTGCACTGTATTTTGGAGAGTATAGCCATTGCATGTATAGTTTTAAACCAAATAGTTTTTCATGTATTCAATGGGTAAATCCAAACTCGATAAATTTGTGCCTGATCGATATTTATATAACGCGATAGCAAAATTCACGAGTCAAATTATTATACTTTGAATCTTAACAAATTTTTGCCGAAAGAAAGAACAATGTGAGTCCATGCTTAACCAAAACGCTTATAATACAAACTTATTGTAAATTTAATGGTTACACTCCAAGCTGTTCTATACTGGATCTATTCTGTAACGAGAAAAGATCTCAACAGCCAGAAAACTCATTTCACAAAACTCGCACACGGTATACACAATTTCCTCGCGCTACACAACTAAACAGCTCTTAAAACGATGAAAGTCAAAGCGCGCGCGCGCGAGAGAAGCGCTCCACGGAGAGAAATCGAAAAGTCGCGCATTATCCGAGCGGAGAGTCGCACGCTCCACGCGCGGATTTCGAGTCATGCGAGGCGACATTGCACGCATAAGCGCTCAAGCGCCGGCTCAGTCTCGCGCGTGTACACACGAGAGTGAGAGAGAAGAACCGGCTCTGCGTGTCTTTTTTTCGCTCTTTCTCGCGCTCGCATTTCCGCGAGATATCCACCGCGCGACGCACTGTACACAGGTATACGCGTTTCGAGGTCGCGCTACTCCCCTTTTGTTGCCGACGTTTAAACTCGGTCGCATGAAGCGAGAGAGTTAAGTCTGTTGGCTGGCTAACTGACGCTGCGCACGAGAAGATTCCTTGCGTCTGGTTAGGTTTTTGCCGCGGCGGTATCCTCCTCGCGTGCGATGTTCTCTCTAAATCTAGAGTATGAGGGATAATTCATTGATGCCTCGTAGACTGCGGATAAGCTGTCGAACGATGAGTCGTGCTCTTGGAATCGAGTGAGCCATGCTTTGCGGGGCTGCAGATTTTGATTTATTATTTATTCTTAGGCGCTTAGATGATAGGGTAATAATGAGACAGTTCATTCTCATACTTTTTAGTGAAGATTGTATTCACTGAACAGTGGGCCGATATAAGGTAATATGGTTTATAAAAATACGGTGACGTATTGCTGCCTGTGTTTAGTCAAATTAAGATACAATATGAAGATATGCTTAATTTTTATAGATGCGTCATATTTCACGCTTTTGGGATAATGTTACTCTTTGGATTTAAAGAGTATGCGAAAGTGCACTATGCGCCCTATTAGGATGTTGCATAAATTCTATAGTATACCGGGTTTAGGTACACCTATAAGTTGACAATTTTCATAGGATTTGGATTAACAATATATGTTCAAGTGTTTTAATCTTGTGCTTTCCAGTCTGCATCTTTGTGTATAGTATTTGTTTTAACGTTTTTGGAGTACCTTGAAATCGTTGAAGCACAGCGTTGGGAATCTAGGATTATGGACACAGTTCTTGAGAAAGTGGACATACTTTAGGACCAGATCATAAAAACCCTATCTATATTTCCGATAGGGTATTACAATCAACAACAACTCACAGTTTTAAGCCGATCAACGTTAGGCAAATAGAGTGTATAAGTTTTTATATTGTATCATTTTTGTGTGTGTATCTTAGTACATATGCATGAAAAAAAAAAAAAAAAAAAAAAATGTGTATAAGTATTAATATATTCCTAATACTATATTATGCCAAAGTATGCCAATCGAGATTGATAAACTGAAGTGAAGAGTTTCCGGCTTGATAAATCTTCATTACAACGTTTTTCCCTGTATGTTCATTTGAATGAGCACGGGGTTACAAATTTGCAGTAAATTAGCTTACAGTATTTTAGCTTTAAACGTCTATTGTATTTTTTACGACATTTAAAATAAGAAACTCATGAATAGTTTAATAGCTAATAGAATATGGAATCCTCGGTACATTTAAATATCTGGTTTATATATGATCACATTATATCAATAATATATATAGCATTGTAAAAAAGAACTAATACTTTCCTTAATCCCTTGCAAGAGGACGCTTTTACACTGATATAAATAAAAAGTCAGTAGTGGTTTCTGTCACAGTGTCTCACAAGTCGCAAGTTCCGTACGAAAACGCTCTAAAGTTAGGAGTAGAAGCTGATACTTATTTTGGTAATCAAACTCTACTGTACAAGTGATAAAAATTGATAATCATTGGTCTTATATAGCTATTTTATTTTATTTCAAGGAGATTCATAGAAATTTTCCACTTGAACATAATGTTTTATATATGGATGATATTTCTCTTCATCGGACTGCTATTCTCGTTGACTTGTGTAGAGGGTAATATACCCCATATCTCGACGGTTATATACCCAGGTCTACGTTGTCCTGCAGGGACCAGATGGATCCACGGACAGTGTCGAAAAATTGTATAAGCGCTCCTAGTGTAGCTTTGATAATATTTGATCATTTTGATGGTTACACTGTTGTTCAGCCTTCTACTATTTTAATATTCATGAATAAAATATATATTATTTATATTATTAGTTTTTTTAATTTACATTCCCTATCGTGCACTACGAGAACAGATTTCTATTGAGAAACAACCTGGTTGGAATATATGGTAACTATAACGATTTTTAGGACTATCTCTTAGATACATTAAGGACTTAGTCCAAAGCTATATGTAATATTGACGTTGCGTATTTCGCGTTTTAGACTCACTATTAAACTTAACAATGGATATAAACCTAAAATTATTTACAATTTCCAAATAATCCAATAATCCAAATCGATCAAATATAAATTATACAATTGTTGGGATCATTGAATTTATATGAAAAATGATTTACTAGTTCTTTGTATAATTTTGAAATGGAATTTTTTTCAGAATTTTTTTCTATGTCATTATCAATTATTTTTATGCATTTATGCATATATAAGAATACGGACATGACATGGTCTGTAAAGTTCAGAGGTACGGAGTTATAAAGGCTTAGATGTAAATATTTATCGTAATGTACGGCGTTAGCACCAGTAAGTGACTAATTATGATCGATGATTGACGATTTATCAGGTCACCTGATATTTTTAATTAATTAAACAGGAGCTGATACAATCGTTTATAAAATTAATGAAAGACTTCAAGTTTTTTAGATTGCGGCAAATCATTTTTTACTTGTAAAAATAATTGAAAATAATTTTATTGCATCACTGATGACTGATGAGTCATTGGTGAAGTGACCCCAGTTACTATTGAATAATTGTTTGTCTATTATTTATTGTTCTAAAAGAAACGCTGGTAGCATTATATAATTATTTTCAGTGTGAAAAAACTCATAAATACTTTAAATAGCCAATAAAACATGGAATGTTCGATAAACGACATATTTGAATATTCAATTTATTATC
Organism: Megastigmus stigmatizans; assembly: GCA_900490015.1. NCBI lineage: Eukaryota > Metazoa > Arthropoda > Insecta > Hymenoptera > Megastigmidae > Megastigmus > Megastigmus stigmatizans. The sequence goes on along the minus strand of UELV01178274.1, from coordinate 58,823 downwards.
ACTAATCAAGAATAAACATAGTATCGTAAAAAAGCAATAGTTTCCTTAATTTCCCGCAAGGCGATTTTTGCCCTGGTACAAATATAACGTCCACATCGGCTCCTACCTCAGTTTGACACAAGTTCCGTAAGAAAACGCACTAGGGTCAGAAGTGAAAGCTGATATTCATTTTGGTAATCAAACTTTACTATTGCAATAGCTATAAATTGATAATCGTTACACTATCATAGTTGCTTTATTTATTAAAGGAGTCACTTCGAACGTTCTTCACTAGGACAAAATGGATTTTAAGGGAATGATACTTTTATTCTTTGGACTGTTATTCGCATTGGCTTCAGCGCAAATTATAGATCGCGAGGTTTTTACGCAAGCTCCTCATAAGGTCGTTATAACTATGAATCCCCGTTGTCCTCAGGGAACTCGATTGCACCAAGGACGTTGTATAAGGATAGCTTAGTAGATTCCTGATGAAGTCTCGATAATGCATCTTTACTCTAATGATTATATCGTTGTATTTAAAACAATTTTCAATTGCCACTATTTATTATAATATGCATGAATAAAATATGTTATTAATATTATGAGTTTTTCTACGTACATTTCCATATAAACTATAATAGTTTAGTAATTTTCTTTAATTGTAAGTATATGAATAAGCAGTTATTAGAAATTATTTCCACATAATAATATTTGATACAGCAGTCAATATACAACGAAATTCTTCTGTAAGAATTGTGAATAGGTAGTTAATATAGTTATTACGTTAATGGTTAAAAATAGACTATTTTATATACATTTAAACATTTATCGCCACAAAGCTTGCGTAAACTTGAAAATTTTCTTGATACTATTCTATTCGGCATTGTTGCGAATTAAACGCTTATCCACCCTAAAGGAATGAGAATAAAGCTGCAGCAGACGTACGCGAACAGTAAGCCAAAAGACAGGCGTTATAAATGGAAACTAGCACTCGCAAGAGGATGAAAACGAGACCGCAAAAACTGGCTTGATTGAAAGGTACGAAGAACAAGCGAATAATGATAAATTCAGTATAGGCTTTTACGCAGTGAGTGGAGTGAAAGTGAACTGCACAGCATAAAGAGAAAAACATGGAGTAAATCTTGTATGGGATATAGAAAAACGTTCATTCGTTTGAATCAATGATGACAATCGCCATTAATGTACTGACTCTTGATGAGTCGCAGCATTGTTAAAATAGGTGCTTTCGTATTTTGAATTTGAGGATATAAAAAACAGAAAGTATTACTTAAGCTTAGAATATTTTTTAGCATTCAATTTCAAATTGTAAATAAACGACTATATAAAAGCTACTTATTCGGTCATATCCTTTAGCTTTTAAAATTCTTTATCCAATGAATCACTAAATTAAATAGAAAAAGTATATACTGATAGATAAGACGGCGGCAAGTTATCATTTTTGTGGACAATATAAATGTAGAAATGATTATACTCTTTCATCGATTCATTCTTTATATTAACTTAATATTTCGATGCTTATATAATTATACAACTGTCTTTAATTATAAAACTTGGAGAATCACTTTTACTTTTACTTAAAAAAACGAAAATACATCTAGTTAGCGCGATCAACTAGAGGGCGAATGCATCATTTCAGTCGGGATTTTTCATGACTAAGAAATTTTATGGTATTTGACGTAGGATACTTGGACCGTCGTGCATACAGAAGTTCACCCGCACACGTAAAACGGGAAACGTTTAATCTTTCCTGCTACTCTATGACGTGTTTCTGTATATCTTTGCTGTCATATATAGTCAGACGCAGTCCTCGATCTTATGACATTTCTTTTAAGATACTCAAGCGCATCTCTCGTCGCTCAGTCCTTTGACTTTACTAATCTTCGTGAACAAGTGATCGGAGACCAAGAAAATTTTATCATCGCTTGTCTCGCAAAGTGTAAGATCGTATATTTTTCATCGACAAAATGAATCACAAGTGGATCTTAATTTTCATCTTGGGACTGATCTTCGCCCTTTCATCAGCGCAACGCAGATCACTGCCCTGGATTCAAGGATTACGAAGACAAGAAGTGATAAAAACCAATAGAAGGTGTCCATCTGGTATGCGGATGAAAGGAAACGTGTGCCGAAAAATTGTTTAACATTCATCGGATACAAGGCAGCTTGCATTAGTTGCAACTATTTTTTTTTTTTTGTTAAACTTTGTGCACTGTGAAGTTGCAATGACTAATACTCGTGGCTAAAAGCGTGACTGCAGTGAAAGTTAAAGAGAGAATTAAATTTGATTTTATTTGATTTACAATGTTCAAATTGATTATTTGGACTATGTGATACTTCAATGGTTTCTATTCGAGCAAAACGAAGAACTAGGAGTTAATTACTGCAGTGTTAGCTATGGCTACGGTACTATGAAATGCAGTTGGATGATTTCAATAAAACTGTGTACAACCAATAGCTAATTTCTGACATCAACAAAATAATAGTTAACTAACAAACTGGAGGATATCATCAATCGTTAGCTTTAAGTTAAAAAAGTTTTATATTTTTATAATTTCTCATGTAAAACTTCAATTTTTAGAAATAAATTTTTATTTATAAAAAATGCGATTGTCTGCTTTTATTTGATTTTAAAAACCTAAATTAGTGTCTTTTTTATATTGGTCTACTTCCTTAGCTTAATTAATATATGAATATACTATTAACTAAGTATTTTGTTAAATACATATGATAAGGTGTTAATGTTTTTTTTTTAACTGGAACATCTTTAAGTTTCGTAGATTCACAAAGTATCACATTTTTTCTTTAATTGAATATAAATAATATTTAAATCAAGTATTAATAGACCACCCTAACTTTTGGTAACATTTTGATGCCTTTACTAAGACCTGTAATTTATTTAATAACTGAATACTTATAGTAAACTAGCATTCCTCGTTGCGATTTCGCCCGGAAAAAATATTTTTCTTAATCAGTAAACTTGTACAACGTTCACTAGGAAAGACAATAGATATACATTAATTTTCGGTCAGTGATCGCGAGTTTGCACTAATTCAAGTTAAAAACGTGCGATAGTTATTTTTATTATAAAATTGTATCACAGTTATACGGATGCATTATAGTGATGACCGCGATGCAAGGTATACAAAACGCAAAACTTTTTGTATGTAAGGCACGACTGTCACTGCTCGCGCTTCATGCTTGCATTCATTAGTTGTCTCTACAACTTGTTCCATTGTTATCTTGAGATGAATCGTTCCTAACGAAAACTGTTTCAGAGAGAAAAGTTTTGTTTTTTTTGCGCCCTACAACTTTTACTTTTTACACTTTTATGAGAAATTAATATGTTTTATGTTAATACCCAAAAAGAGGTCTTTTTACCTTATTTACATGATTTAAATCGTTTTTCCACAGTTATTTTGAAACAAATCGCTCCTAGCGAAAACTGCTCCATAGAGAAATGCTTTTTTTGTGCTCTATAACTTTTACATTTAACACTTTTATGAAAAATTAATATTTTTTATGTTAATGTCCAAAAAGCGGTCGTTTTAAGCCAATTTATGCGTTTTTTAACCGTTTCCCACTATTATCTTGGAAGGAATTGGTTTTAGAGAAATGTTTACTTTACAAAAAAAAATGAATTATATTTAGTTTTTGCACTTCATCTATTTATATTTCAAAATATATTAATTTTTTTTTCAAGTTATAGCTGAAAACGGTTTTTAGCCATTTTTAAAAGGTTTGCCATTTCGAAGACTTTCGATGGATATGGCCCAAAATAAGAACGTTTCTATTCTACAATATAATAAGTTAATCCCCAAAGTTTCAGCCGATCCGTCAAAAATTCATGGAGAAAATCGGGTAACTTGACAACATACATACATACATCCTTACCTAAAAAAATCAAAATTGCTCAAAATCAATTTTTATCATAATAGAAGTTTGTTTTGTGCTAAAGTATATGACTTTTGTAGTTTGATTTTTTGCGATGATGAAAATATAAGGCACTACCATGTAGCGGTGGAGCCTAAAAATAGATTAATTTATAGTTTATTATGTTCTATTATATTATAATCAATTCGAGGAGATTTTAACTGATGTATCAAAAAAAACATTCACATATTATTTTAATTGTTTTGAATAAAGTATTTATTGTGCGCGATATAAGTATTAATATTTATTTTAAGTACACTTTTCGAATAGATTTTAATTTGGGATAATTGTACTAAAGCAAATGGTATATTACAAGTATCCCATTTTCATTAAATTATCATTAAACAATCAAAAAAGACAATGAGTAGTACAATATAAATTGGTTAGCAGAACTGACATTGACTCGTTGAATAATACATTCGAAATTCATCATCAGCAGGAAATACCAGAATAAATTAATAAATTAGCTTAGATTTTAAAAAAACATTGCAAATTTATTTTTAGATTAGTTAAAATTAAAACAATAAATTAGATATAATAATACATAAAAAAATTAACTATTTTATTTCTATTCTATTTAAATACGCGATTTAAAGTGCTATAAAGATAAAAAGCTATTTATAGTTAATTACTAGTATTTTGTTAATGGAAGGAGCTTATTATTACATTTGAAACTATCAATATTCTACCTATGTTTTGCATTTCTGAACTTCTAATGAACAGCTAGTTTTTTTTATCGCTTCCCCATATCATATCATTATTGCAATCTTAGTTTTTTAACTGCCAGTCTATACGTCGCATGAGGATGCTACCGGAAAGTTGTATTTCCCACCCACTCCACCTGTCAGTAAACGGACTGTTTTTGCATTTTCATTTATCTTATAAATGTTAGCTAGTTTGTCGTGCTCACAGTTTGTTAAAACCATTTGATCGGTAACGAAGTCGATAAAAGCACACGGAAGTCGATTAATCGTTAAAGCTTCAAACGCAGGTACATTCAGTTTTACGTACTACCATAACTTAGCTGCACCTTTTTTCGGGGATATATTCTGAATTTTGAATTTCTATCTTCGCAGCTATGCAGATCCATTGGTTACTGCTTTTTATAGTTGGATTTTTAGTTGCGATGGCGGTCGCTGAAACTGAACAGCAAGTTGGCAAAACGGATATCATAAAACCGAATCCCCGATGCCCGGAAGGATACCGACGACAAGGCAATGTTTGTCGGCCAATATCGAATAACGGAAAATAATTGATATCGAGGCTGCAGTTTTCGTCCTACTGTTTACCTGGTTTTATTCGTTATAGATAATATTAATTAAAATGTATTATACAATGACTTTTTAAATTTAATAATAAAATATGTTTGCTTAATAATTCCGTTTGTGAAGTGTCTCTTATTTTAAACTCCTTGAGTATTCTAAATCTTATTATTAGCAAACCAAAGAAGATTAATAATGAAACACAATTGCTACAATTAAATTCATTAGCAATTCACTGGCTGATTTGCAAAGTATCTTCATTAAACACGAATCACTATGCGTACTCGAAAAGCAAGGATAAATTTCAAAACAGTTACGCAACACATAGTTTTAGCTATAATACACGGAAATCGCCAGACTGTTAATAAATTCATACGGTAAAATAAAAGAGCACGAGGTACCGAGAAGCGACAAAAAAAATCTCGAACGAGTTAGCGCAGGGCTGGTGGGTAAGATGGACCGGTGAAAGCAGTGCGGATGGATAAATGTGAGCGTGTCATATCTGAAATTGGTTGGCGAGACGCCGTGGACGACGTCGTCCTCGGCCAGGTGATTAATTGCTTCCAAGTGCGCGTCTCGCCACGCTGGACGCGCAAAATACACTTTGCTCGCGGTATATTATGGTAACATCCTATGTTTTCGTAACTGTAACTGCATTACCGTAATGAAATTACGCGAAGGTCCAAAGTGACTACAGCCATTTTCCATTGCGATGAATGCATAATTCGCTTTCGAATAATAAAGGACTCTCCGATCTGAATTCTGCGTGTCATTGTTTTTACTTTATAAAAAAATCTGCGTTTTTTTATCACGGTTTCATGTTAATAGTACTTAAACATGCGGGTATACAAATATTTTTTTTTGAATCATAAAAAGTATTAAAATAGCGTCTCTTAATGATACGATAAAAAAAAATACTTAATTCGGAGCTATCTAAGTAATTTAGTTAGATGGTAACAAAATCTGAGTAACTAAAATTTGTTTTCTGTTTGCAGGTGGAAAACGAGTGCGGAGAAATTCCAACGGTCTTAGTCCAGAACAAAATGGATCTGGCTGATCAGTGCGTCATCGATCCGTGAGTAATGCACATTTTTTTTATGACCCTCGAACAGTGCACCTTTCCTGTTACTTAATAACAAGTCTCACTTTTTTTACGCTCTGAGGAAAAGAAACTGCAAATACTTGAATAATAATTAGCGCACGGTACACCGGTAAACGTGGAATTTAGATGCGATACACACAATTTTCGAAACCATTATTATACGAAGTATCGATTTAGGAGAAATCCTTCGAATAATTTAGCCTTCCACCGTGAAATTCAACGTTAAAGTTTCGAGTTCGATTATTATTATCCAGGATTAAGTCCAGCTCAAGCGAAGGAATAAATACATTTTATTTTGAACAATTCCGACTTATAACCGAAAAGGATAACTTTCTTATAGCATCATAGAAAAGTCAACTTTGCCACATCGACAGAAATTAATCGTATAGTTACATAATTAATGCATCGATTATTTAGATTCAGTCCCTTGCAAAGTTACATGCATAAATAATTCTCGGCCTGGCGAATTTCTCAAAGCGAACCTCGATCAATGTCAAGCTGCTTGCTGTATCAACATATAATATATATATAGATGTTAATCTGCGTGATTAAATTGGTTTGAAGGGACGAGGCGGAGAGGCTTGGCCGAGCGCTCGGTTGCAAGTTACTGCGGACATCCGTGAAAGAGGACGTCGGCGTCATGAGCGTCTTCCGACACCTCGCCTCGCGATGCCTCTACGAGATGCGACGGTTCGAGGAGGAGGATGACTACAGGCTCTACTCGACTGGACCCAGATCGCCTTCCGTCATAAGTGAGTACCATTCGTTGCATTTTCATAGACTTGTAGGCTTGTTCGATTTTCCTTTAGAGATGCGATTTAGGATGCAGTTACCGAGAGCAAAAGTTACCGAGTTTCGTTGTTCTATGCTTTTAACTTTCACATATATACGTACACGTAGAATAGGTATAGTCTTTAATGTAATTAATTATAAACAGGTTTTAATCTGAATTTACTCTATTTTTTTTATGATTTCCTGTAAAAAAGGACAAATTTGTATAATTTTGTAATTAAATTACTAACTGTACAATGATTTCGACTTGAAATGAAAATCACCAAGCCCGCGATCGACTCATGAAATATATTTGAAAGCAATCAGATCTTCATTATAACTTCTTATTATATATTATTCAAAAATCAAACGAGCCAAGAAACAAAAATTACTCCAGTTCCCGTAACAAGTCCGCAATCTTTTTTCCCACTGTGGGCACCATTGTCTTTTTTTATTCGAGGATAGCGCCGAGAGTCTTTTTTGTCTCGCTTTTTGCTTGGCGGGGCACACACACACAGCTGCTTGTCATTACGGACAGTAAAAGCAGGAGTGACCGCAATTTACGGCTCATAATCCGTATAATTGGACGCGGTTCGATACGTTAAAACCTCGGACTGGTGTATACAAAGTCTCGTGAAAATCTGATAAAGCCGGTATAATTTAGTGCTTAGTACTCGCGTGGTAACGAACTTTTTCATCTACTGGCAATGAAAGCTGTTTTTTTTTTTTAATGTTATTCGATCGTAGAATACAAAACGTATGCAGAAGTGGTTCTCGGAGAATCTAGTCCAATGTCTTTATAATTCAATTTAGACGAAGTGAAAATGTATAACGGCAATTTTTTGTTAATCGTATAAATCGAAACAAGTTATCTTAATAATATTGTTCTCTTGCATTTAGCAAATAAGTATATGCAGGCTGTAAAATATTTTTGAAACATTACAAAAAAAATAAAGTTTTGACTGAAACCAGGAAATGGATAACAAGATCTAATTTTATATTCTCTTTCCCTCTATATTTTTGTAGAATTATATGAAAATGAAATAAAAATGGTTTAAAAATAATGTCTTGTAACAATAAATTTTTCGAATAATCAATTTTTAATGGATGTAAGTCATCGAACAGTATATTCTATGAAATAAAAACCTTAAACGTACAACAATGCTTTCACCTCCAAAAATGTCTCATTGCTCAGCCAAATAAGCTCCGATCGTGCGCTCGAAACTTCCTAACAATGTGTAGCATTAACTTCTGGATTTAGCTACAATACGTGGCGCGGCATATGTACAAAAAGAGGCGAGGAGAGAAGAAAAAAAGAACGAACTCGTTTTTTGCCCAAAGCGACTAATGTCCGCAATAGCCAGGCGTATATATATGAGTTTGAAGCGACATGCGATGCCCAACGAAGCGATTGTTATAAACGAGTGCGGAGACTTCGTGCAAAGTGGACGAGGGACGCGATAAAGATCCAGCCTTTCGATGGTGGAATAAGGACAAAGTTCGCGCCTTTTTTCTTAATAGATCGGATCTACCTATGCGAAAATTTTCTATTACAGTGGACAATTGCTTTCTTTTGTGCGTTACTATTATAATATCGATTCATATAAGTTCGAGTTGAAACTCTGTTTTGAGACTGGTATGGCTTTAGAATAAATTCATAACTGTGCATACCGTAATAGTCGCGGCTGAAATTGTTCAAATATTGGAATAATATCGAATGCTTACCATGGACCGTATAATTTATCATGGTCTAGTTCAGAATACCTATACTCTAATCTACTCGAATGTAATTACTCATCCGTAGTCCATTTATGTCATGTTCATTAATTATCAACGTCTGTAATTCATATTGTAGCAGCAGTAAAGGTTGTTATTTGTGTAAAAAAAACTATTTAGAAAATATTACAATTAGTAGCAGCTTATTGTTTAATAGTTATACACATTTTCTAACGTAATACGTACTATAACGAAATTCCTAAAATACAATATCTTATACCTTTGTTAAATTTGCATTTTTGCAATTTATGGTTTAAAAGATCGATATTTTAATATGATATATAAGTACATATTTTAGCCACTAAACTATTGCATAAAAATGCAAGTGCATAATGAGTGGATGTAGATATCGTAAATTGGTAGTACTTGCGTACTTACACGAAAGATAGTATATAAATACGTTGGTACAAAAAGCTCTAGGATCGATAGAGCAAAGGGCTTCAAATTTGTATTGGCTGTACAGTTCAAGTAAAAAGTAAAATAACAATTCATCGTTTGCGGTGCAATTATGAACTTTTACGGAAAAATCGAACTCGCATATTAAAAGTCGAGGCGCTAATTATGCATAACAATTTGATAAACGAATCTCATTCGACTAAATGACATATAATTTTTATACGTAACGTTCAGTGCACGTCGCATAAAAGTTTTTCAACGATTTGATAACCTCGGTAAAATAAAGTCGCGTGGGGGAAAAAAATATCCGGATGTTTTCCACGTATATCTATAAAACCGTTGACAATGTTTTATTTCTATAACGTTGTAGCCCTGTGAGAATTCCAACATTGTGAAAACGCAATAAACTACAGTTCAATAAGTATATTCGCACGAAACGAACCCATTATCCAGAGTTTAAGAATCCCAACTATTCGCCAAATTAGCCTTATCAACATTTCGCAAACGATAGTTTCGTCATGTTATATTTATATATTTAGCAGGCGTCATCGGGATCCCGAATCTCGACTCCCCCACTCGAGTCACACGAACACCACAAGGTACGCCAAGATACACACAAATCCTTATCGCGACTCGCCGTCGTATCGCTACTTGGAATAATCCTCGATACGAGACAACTCGATTTTTATACCGCTTATATGTCTCGCCTCGTTTTAGCGCAAAAGGCCAATCTCAGTGCAGGCCTTGGTAAACTTTAGCCTCGGACTGTACGTCCGGCAATATCCTCGCGGAGGATAGGAGCTGTAGGTGTTTTTCACCTGCGGTCACGCGATCGCGCCACCCACCAGCTGTGAGAGCCTCGCGGCGTTTATTATCAGCTGGAGATCGCCATACTGGACGTATACGCTCAAATTTCTAAGCTCTCTCGGGCCTATATAAGGGTCGAAGGAGGAGTAAGAATCTGGGCCATCGCGATTATGTGGCCCGGCCGCGTGCCTCTGTCTCGTTTTAGACATTCCTCGCTTTGCTGCTGCAGTACTTATATATACACTCCCGTCGGCGTATCTCTTAGGGGGACGCATTTGTAACGCCGCGACGCGTCCAGCTGCACCACACGTGTCACTTTCCATGTGTAACTGTGTTTCTCGTCTTCGAACTGTCTCTGGGTTTTGCGCGTAATGTGTTTGGCTCTTTTTCGATCGTGCAATATGAAGAATTGGGCTTTTTTTTGCTATGCGATAGGGGTCGTTATGGTTTTATCGTGTATAATGTGTATACGAGGTGGATCGATATTCGCTGATTTTTCGATGGAGGATACTGATTTCGATAGCCAAGATACTGACTCGGATATTACATTTCTATTTTTTATCTTGATTTATTTCACTTCCTAAGAAAAGTTATGGATTGATTACTTTGTCAATGAAAATGTTAAGTAATTAGAAAATACTTTTAAATATATATTATACTTATATAATCCTGCAGGCTCGACAAGATTGAAATAAGAAGGACATTAATGAGGTTGGAATAATATGAATTCTTTAGAGTAGACGTATAAATTTAATATAAACTTGGGGAATAAAAAAATAAGAAAGGCACAAAAGTTCATTAAAAACTATTGTCTTGCCGTATTATTTTGTTTCTACTGACACATGGTAAGAACATGCCAGCTTGAAACCAACTAAATGTTGTTTTTTAATTATTTCCTGTCGAGTAGAAGGGTGGCGTTGTAAATTAAACGTTTAATATCTTCCGATTGTAATAAATATGTTATCTATATAGTTATACTCGGTCTGCAAAGGCATTTAGTCAAAATTAAAATTCTTTTACTCGAGTGTGATTTTTAGGTCTTTCATATAAGGATTCTAATATTATTAATAGAACTGTATCTTCAAATTCAGCATAACGTATAAATGCTTGTTTCAGGTGCCTTCAGTCCGAACGGATCGACGGCCAGTCGCAACGCGAGCAACGGGACAATCGTCCTACGGGCTACCGGGAAGATGCGACACCACAAGAAGAAAAATTTCGTAAAGAACGCCTGCCGACTGCTCTAGCTCCGACCATTACATAAAATCATTTTTTATGCCTTGCCTTTTTATCACCAAAATTCAATGTACATATACTGCAAATGCTTTCGTTTGATACTAGCTTCAATTGGAAAAAAACATTGAAATTGTTGATGAATAGATGAATCGTTGTCAAATTTCGCGGACACAATTGCAGTGATCGAGTATATCTAAAATATTCTTGCAGTAGGTCTTGCATACATACACGCCTGACTCTTCAAAGCACTATAAATTATTTGTATTTCATTTTTCTTTAATTGATAACATTGATAAAAAAAAAAGTTGAAACTATGTAATTTGCATCACATGTGTTGAAAACATTTGCAGTGTATAATTGTGAAAGCGTGTAAATATGTAAATATCCTGTTATAGGACTAACAAGAGAAAATTTTTTTTTATTTTTTTTTTTACATGGAACTAAATTTCTTTTATTTTGTACCAATGTCGGTGTGTATAGGTGCTTATTGTTTGTATAAGTATTAGACTCTATTATTAATAATGTTTGTACGAACGTGAATGTTTGATATGTAAATAACGTAAATCCACTCAATATTTTAGCTTACAAAGTTTTATCTATCTTGAAATCGATATTGCAAAAATTCAGCATGAAAATTCAAGTCTAAAAAAGCATGATATAGTCGAGTTGCTCAAATAGAACGTTTTAGGCTGCAATTTGAGACAAAAGTGCGTTTAAGCCACTTTGAGTGGACTTACCTTTTGCATATGCAAACGCGTATAGGGTATTGTGTTCGAAAAAGCGGACGAATGAGTTATTAACTAAATTCATTAGTCATTGAAAAACCATTTTTAGCATTTCCCAATTTTGTATGAAGTTTCTTTTTTAATAAATACGTAACTAATAAGGAACTATCTATGAAAGAATTTTAAATGTTTTTGATTGTTTTTTTTATAAATTAAAAAACCTTGTAATTTCGTGAAAGTGATAGACGTATTGTTTATTTATATTTGTTTTAGTAAATTTAAGAATTAAATTATTCATAATAAGTTAAAACTATATAAAATAAATATAACTACATTTTTCTTTAATTTCTATTTATTATAAACTCAAAGGATACAGTCTATCTAAAATATTTTTTTTTGAGGATCAATACTATTATGCCATTAATTTAGGTATCACATATTTGAAATGTCTGATCATTATATAAAATATTGATAATTTTTAATTTAAATTTAATGTTTCTTAAATTAGAAGTCAAACGTTTTTCAAACGGCTAACAATGAAACATATTTAACCCTTTCAGAGTGGTGAATATATAAGAGTATATATTGCGTTCTAACAGAAACAAAACAGTAATTTTTTTGTTTTAATTGATAGAGTAACATTTTTTATTTTTTTATGGTCATTAAGAAGATTTTAAAGATTTCTGATTTTTAAATCGTACATATTACAAGCAAATTTTACAATATTTAGAGCCCTTATATGGGTCGCACTACTCTAAAAGGATTAATTTTTCTAAATCGCTCAAAATTGTGCTTCTATTTAATGATGTTAACATACTTTTCTTAATACCTTTACTGTACGTTTTTACCCTTAAAATTTAAAAATCTGCATATTTATATATAATAATAGAGAAAATTTATAGAATTATATATTTTTAGCTCATGACAGTTATTTATTTTTCAATTTCATTGTATAATGTATACTACACAAACGACACTTATGTTTAAATTTTTCCATTAAAACTTGTTGAAAGATTATAATAGCTTTTGTACTTTCACAGATTAAATAAACTTTCATCATCACTATTTATCTTAAATTAACATTTTTGGTAAGTATTGAAATAGGAGATAACAATTTACTGAAAAAGTTAAAATTTATTTCACAACAGAATTCATAAAAATAAGAATAATAGTAACAGCTAAGTAATATCATTTGGACATTCAGATTTTAGTTTCACATTTCTTGAAATGTAATCCCGTTTATTTTTGGTTTATGATTAAATTTTTTTATGAAATTTGATAAAACTTAGGCATTACAGCAATGAAAATTACGTTTAATAATTTTGAAATACTTTTAAAAATAGAAAGATTACTTTTGTCGACTAAACTATACTATAAACTGATAAATGTATTTTTATTGGTCTTATAGTCTCTTAATAATAGTGGCAAACGGATTGCCCTTGTTTACATTCACCGCCGTAGAATCTGTAATAAATCTAAATTAATTAAAACCTAAAATAAACTTTATTAGTAAAGGTCAATCTCACTTCACCCCCCACCAAAAATACCGGCACCGTCCTACACTACTTCGGAATAAGGGATTAGGAATAAATATAAGAAGGAAAGTCTTGAAAGTATTCACATTCTAAGAAATCGAAATAATGTGAATTTGATATTAGAGTCGAGTAGATTAGATAATATTTATCATTCTTTCTTTATTTCTTAATTTATTGAGTGGTGGACTGTTGAATGAATGATTGTTGGAATCGTTTGGGAGTATATAAGGAGAAATAATTTAAGTTGATATTCAGTCTTTCAAAAGGAGCCGGAGGAGGTTCGAAAAGTAGGACGGTATCGGTATTTTTGGTGGG